>CABFVX010000029.1:85005-98248 GCA_902151425.1 Timema shepardi | reverse complement strand
AAAAAAAAAAAAAAAAAGTTACTTTCCATACCTTGGTAACAAACACTAAGGCAGAAAAAATATTAATATCATTGTTTGGTTTCATTTGTGAGTTAAAATATGTATGAAATAAAGTGCATGAAGCAAAAACAATTTGTAATAAATAAAAGTAAAAACACTAACACATATTTACACACACATCAATATTTCGATGCTATTATAACATCTTCCTCAGGAAGAGTCTACTACTACTTCCTGAGGAAGATGTTATAATAGCATCGAAATATTGATGCGTGTATAAATATGTGTTAGTGTTTTTACTTTTATTTGTGCTCTACCATTTTCCTAATATTCTATCATTTTATTTGTGAGTTAAATAAATCATCACTGTAGCAGTGACTTGACTACTAAACTAAAAAGTAAAAATTAGTATTTAGATGCTTACACCTAAAACCTTTATGGAAATAAAAGGTGAATATGCAAGTAAATCTTGATGCACACTTGTATTAGCGTTATTTTACAAAAGTGCTTCTGGATAACTAGTACTTATACATCTTATACTTTTCATTTTTATCACTGTGTCTTACTGTATCTGTATCTTATACCCGCTGGTTTTAGAATGTTTATTCACCAAGTACTGTTGGTGAGGTTAGATAATATAAAACTTCTTAGTACACATAGTTCAAAAAACAGGAGAACAATAAAGTCACAAGGTAAAGCTGGGATGGCAGATATAAGTCTGTACTAAACTATATAATAACTGATGTAGGCGATGTGGTGAGAGAGTACAGGATGTTAAAGTTATCCCTAGTGAGAGCCTAGGCAGTGATCATAAGCTGTTCGTGTTTGACCTAGATGGTGTTAAAGTGGTAAGAGTAGAAGATAGGAAAAGGACAAAGATAAATGACTGGAAGCTGAAGGATATGGATGTAAGGCATGAGTTCCATGATAGAGTTAAAATATGTTACCAATCATTGAAATACAAGCTGGAGATGGAGAGAACTAGTCTAGTCAACAGAAATACGTGGTAAAACAGGTGGAAGAGTAAAGGAAGCGAAGACACCATGGTGGAATCGGGGGATGAAGAGTGTTAAGTCAGTAAGGGTGGATGAATTCTCAACAGATATGCTAAGAGCAGCTGGAATACCCAGAATACAGTGGTTGTACTGGACACTAACAACAATTTGGCAAAACTATCAGGCGCTAGTAAAAAAAAAAGCTATGATAATACAAATCTGGATTTTGAAATACATTTAATTTAGCGGGATAAGTTGTAATTTGTATATCCTCAACATAAATGAAGAATCAAGAGAGGATTGTTTGTTATGAAAAATAAATAATATCTTAAAATTGAAGTAAAATAATTAAATCTAAATCCAAATATTTTAAAATAAGCTTTGGAAAACTTAGGTTTAGATCAAAGTACTAAAAAAAACTCAAACTAGAATTTTAGAGTAGTAGCATACCCCTACTATACTTACTCACTAAGTAAAGTAACTAAGAGATATGATTTTTTGGCCCTATTAATGATCTGAATGTCAAACCTATGTCCTTAAAGTAAAAACAAAGAGAGGGTAGTTTGTACCTATTTTGTATAAGTATGTTCACCACCAACTCTAGGCTGGTTGTCTTGGTAATATTGTCCCTGAGCCACTGTGATGCCTTGCGTTTCTCCTCCTCCAGGAAACACTTCAGTATAGTGTGTTTCAAAAAGTCGCAAACCTGCCAACAAACAGTGAACCAAACAAGAGCTGTACCAATGATGTAGTTGGGGTATACTAAAGAAAACACAATCCTCATCTTCATTTGGTCTTTATTGTCCCCCTACCTTCCGTTTCTACAGCAAAACAAATAGGCACAGCTCAGTGCTTTAGAATGGATTAACTAAATGATAGCACACACTGTGTGGACATTAAAGATGTTCTTGTGGACGGAACCTAACCCAAAATATGAAAAATATAAGTCTGTATAATAAAATATCCTAAACACCTTGGAGATAATAGTTTGGTTTCTATCGAGTATTAATTAGCTCATATTGAAATATGTTGCAAAGCATTAAGTGTTGACATTCAAACAATCAGATGTTGGGTGATTTGAAAGAACGAGGCTTAGTCGGAGCGGAACAAAAAGTGGAGTCAAATTTAAGGTAAAATAATTTGACATCTACTTTGCTTCACCTTCTGTTTCGCTCAACTTATTCTTGCATACAGGTCTTATGCTTTGATCACAACTTCAAATGGGAATGTTAAGTCCAATCACACTGAAAGAGCCTTTAAAAAATTACAGACATATTTGTTGGTGTTAAACAGTGATAACAATTTACTATAATATAGTTGTTATTTTATAGATATTTTAAATATTAACTATCTATCAAAGGTGACAGCTACAAATGACATAACTTGACATACGAATACGTGAAAGTAGATCTCTTTAAAGAAAGCCTCTTTTCACTTTTTTTAAGTAATTTGTAATAGATATTTGGAAGAAGGTACAAGAAGGTGGATAGAAACAATAAAAAGGATGAACACAATATGGCTTTTAAAATGAAAAGAAGAACACAGTTCACACTTAACATTACTGCCATTGGACAAAGAGGTCTTGCCTCTTGAAGAAACTCAATCGTTACGCCCAATCAATCACTCGACCTAGGTTTAATTCCATCAGAACGTGCAACAAAACTTCCTCTGTGTCCAGTGGCAGCAATGTTAAGTGTGAACTGTGTTCTCCTTTTCATTGTAAAAGCCATATTGTGTTCGTCCTTTTTATAGCTTTCTATCCACCTGACCTTTCCTGTACCTTTTTCTAAATATATATTACAAATTACCTCAAAAAAGCGAAAAGAGGTTTTCTTAAAGATGTGTCAAAGTCCATTTCCTATGTTTGTCCTTTATGTTATATTTTGTTCCTTTTACATGTTCCTATCTAAGTGTCATAATATCTTTTACCAATTTCCTATTTCTCCCTTTTGATTTATTTGGTTTCCTCTTTTAAGAAGTTGCGTTGAGGGTTTCACACTCCTTCCTGATGAGTTTCAATAGAATATGTAGACCTATAGCTTGCATTATGCACCAACAGCTTTGGGGGTACAAAGGTGAGGCTAAATTATTTCTGGAGGTATGCCACTAAAAGAGGTTGAATACCACTACCCTAGAGGCCTGAAAACACTTATGACCCGAGAAGCAAATACTCACCATATCTTCATGGAAATGTATTGTGGATATGGCGAGCAGAACTGCAAATATGAAAGGTCTTGTCACAAGTTCAGGAGCACAGACTAGATTTCTGAGGAATGAAACAAGGTCCCTGATACTTTTAGGGTAAGCCATGGCAGCGTCATAGATGTGAAGTAGAACAGTGTCTTCAGACTCGCGAGAATCTTTTACATTTGTTTCATCTAAAAAAATGATAAAAAATGATTAAAAAAATAGAGATGGTGCTTTTGAATATTCACATCCTTTAAAATTGTAAGGTTAGCTGATTGTTTTTTTTTAAATAAGGGAAAAAAGAAGCTAATTGAGATCTATTGGCCTCAAATGTCTTGGGGTAAAGAAGTGCTCACCTCAAGACCCGATGCTCATGGGTTCAAACTCAGCTGGGGGTGAAGTGAAAGAACCCTGGGAGGTATATGAAAATACCTTTCCCGTCAAAATCGTTAGGCCTTTCACTCTCGCTTATAGAAATTCCCATGTGCTAGTTTGATCATTCGGTTCTGAAAGTGCTCGTTAAATACCTCAAATAAATAAGTATTGATTGAGATTTATTTTTTTCAAATATAAATCCAATTTTTAGGGCTATTAAGATTTAGATTTTTTATAATTAACTGAAATTACCTTTGATACAAAAAATATATCAATGCAGTGGGGTACATCTTTAAATTAAATTAAATTAAATATAGTGAAAAATGACAGCTAGACATGAACATCGAACCTGAAACCCTTGTTTTAGTGTGCCAATGTTCCTCAACTTAAATACACAGGAAGTGTCCTATGTTCAGACTCGTTCTCTCTAAGTTTAAGGCAGAATCTGCTATGTATGTGAGAATTTACTGGATGCTTAGAGTTGTTATTTCATCTATTGTGTTCATTCCCAACCCTGTACAGTTAAATAGTGTATGAGAAGCAACATAAACACCGATACTGAGTTACGGATGGCTGTGTTTGAACAATATTTTAAAGTATGTATAGAAGGCTGCATAATTCGAATCCCAAAGGATATTTTAGATTCAAGGATTTGAATATATAATTTACATATATTTGTGTCTGTTGGTACCCCTTATTTCAATGGTAGCAATGTAAACTGTGAACTGTGTTCTTATTTTCATTTTAAAAGCCATATTGTGTTCATTTCTTTTATGTTTCCATCCACCTTGCCTGTATCTTCTTTCAAATATCATTCACATTAATATTATTTATTTTTCTTCAGTTCTGACTTTGTTCACATTATATATTTGGTTGCTATAGGAAATATAAGTTGAATGTGTAACAACTTACATGTCATAACACTCACCAACTCGGACAGCCAACTCTCCGAAGGTCAAAACACGGCACTAGCTCGATCACCGGCCTCCCCACTCGCAAGATACGACAAACTGACTGAATGCCGCGCCTAGCCTGCCAACAGCGAAGCTCGAACACGTGTCCGGCCAGCCGAAGAAAAAGGAAAGAAGAGTTCCGCTTCCGGCTACGCGTAGCTTCGAGGCGCTTCGATGTCAGTCTCGAACTTCCCCTCCCCTTAGATTGTGATGTTCTTCAGCCTTCCTTTCCTTCGATCTCCCCCCCTTTCTGAGAATTATGTTTGATATATATATTAGCCGTACCGGGATGAGACTTCACTTACTACCCCACCGGCTTGTGGACAAGAGGTGAGGACGGCGACTTAGGTCTTGGGGAATATTACCTTACGTATCAAAATTACTATTTCGGCATCATGGGGGGAACTCTATCAAAATTACCATTTGGAATTTGTTACTAATTTATTTTATATTGAAGTTTGGAAATGCTACGCGCTTATCGCTGCATGAAGTTAGACCGTCGCTTTCGTCGCCACTTAAATTTGGGGTCTAGGCCCAATTTATCTTTAATTTATATTCTTGTCAATATTGGTTCTTGACCGGAGATTGTCTGTGGTCCCGGGTTCGAAACTCAGCTTGTGTTCATTTCAAGAGTATTGCAGTATTTAAACTCGACTTTGTTTGTCAAGTCAAATTAGAGAGTTAATATGTTATGTAGGTTTCTGTTACATTGAGGTCTTGCAACATTACTATGACGTCACGTTTACTACGAGCGTCCGTAGGAAACTTAAATGTTTATACTAGGTTGGTTAACTGTGACGCGGGAGTTATAGTTATACCATTCCTTTGTGTTAGGAACTATTCCAGTTAGTGAAGCAACCGGGGAACTAAAGACCATAATACTGAGATCCCGGACGGTACTATTTTTATAGGTTTAATTTAATGTTGTTTGGTAACCGTCTTGTGGAGGTTACGAGTTTGTTTACCGTTTGGTCTAGTTGACTCAGTGGTTGGACGGAGAGGTGCGCTTAACGCACGATTGAATGTTTGTATTACTCTATTATTGTTTTTGATTCAATAAAAATGTATTATGTTCAACCAGGTAACTCTTTTACCTGATTTACTGCCTCTCTCACCTTATAGATATTAAGNGGTTGCAAAAGTTAACATTTTTAAAATGGGAATCCACATTCAGTGAAGTAGAATATTAATAGTTTGGGGTCTCGTTGTTAGGTGTGACTAATAATTATGTTGATTTAAATTAATAGTAAGCTTCATAATCCAGAGTGGCCACTCAAACTCTAGGATGAATTTACAACATGATTCCTGGTTTTCCTGGCCAGGGAAAAAAAACTTTTCCAGATTTTATCGAATACTTCCTGGCAAAAAAAAATCATTTTTCAGATTTTATCAAATGCTTTTGCCCCAGGGTGCATTGTTTGTTGGCACTTAAAAAGGTCCCTCGGCCACATATTGTATTTATCGAGCCAGAAATTTGACATGCCTGCTCTTAAAGATATTTTGAAGTATTTTCCTAGAGAAACTAGTGCTAGAAACTATGTGGACTAGTCTTAGCTTTGTTTGGTCTCATCTATGAATAAAGATCATTAATATTTTTAAATTCCCAATACTCAAAATTCAAGCATAATGGTCAGTCCACTAGAATAGTGGCCACCATGTAATCAACTAAGAAATTCCGATTACAAATCAAATTTAAGATATTTTTTAAATCTTGTATCTTAATTTTCTTTTAAATCATACTCGAAGATTTGAGGATTAAAAGGAATCATCTCAAGTAAATTGTCATACATACAACTCACCCATCTCAACCTCATTGAGTGCCTCGGAAACAGTGTTGGTGTCCTTCAGACTGCCTTTGTATAGCTTATTGGTGAAGTAGAGGTCGAGGTTCATGTACAAGGTAACGCAATGATTCACCTTACACATATTCAGCAAGAGGTACACCAGTGGGGGCACTTCTTGAGGGTCAAGGCGGTGCATGCACTTGCACAGTGTCATGACCACTTCTTTGTGCTCCTCTGGGGTCAGACTCATGTCACTAGAGTGGGGGAAATAACATAAGACTGTAAAGTAAAGGCAATCAATGGGTGGTTTATTACATATGGACAGACAAAAAGGAAGATAGGATGTGAATATATATAATATACAGCTCTTTAAAGTAAATCTCATTTCACTTCCTCCCCCTTAAAATCATTTTGTATTCATTTCCTTTTATTTATTACAATAACTCTTCCTTCTTATAGTATATCTCTGTAAAGTAAACTTTTTTGGGTATTTTGTTAAATGTATTTGAAAGAAGGTACAGGAAAGGTGGAAAGAAAACACATAAAAGGGGACATACAAAATATGGTCTACAATGAAAAGAAGAACACAGTTCACACTTTACACCGGTGCCACTGGACAAAGAGGTAATGGCTGCCTTTTGCCCAATTCCCCGGCCTATGTTTTATTCTATCAAAATTTATCAGACACGTGCAATACACATTCCTAAAAGAGCAAACCAAAAAACAATAAGGAGAGACCTAGGTCAGAGGATTAGGCTGTAGCAATTGATTTTATTCAAGAGACAGCTATTACCTCTTTGTTCTAACCTGCCGGGGGATTGGGCAGTAACCAGGACTGTGGAGTTGGTACGCCAAGCTTTCAACTCCAACTCCTCTATTTTTAAACTGTTCAACTTTGACTCTTTTAGAAATGGTTAAAGTATATTAATTAGTAATAACAAATTTACTGTGGTAAAATACTCAAATATATATTATTTTATGGGAAGCTTGTTTCGCATTGTGAATTTACATTTAAATAAATTTGCCAATCCAAATTACAAATATTGGTTCTAAAGAATAAAAACAGTATAAAATTAGAATGAAATGTTAACCATATATTGTTATAATATTATAAGTGTTATTTTGAAGCTGAAGTCAGAGTCTGTATATTTTTTACAGACTCAAACTCCTACTCCACCCAAAATTGCTTCCGACTCCACAGCCCTGGTTGGCCATATTGATTGATTTTCTTCAAAAGGCAACAATTACTTCTTTGTCCAGTGGTAGCAATGTTAGTGTGAACTGTCTTCTTATTTACATTGAAAAAAAAAATGGTTTGTTTCCTTTTATATGTTTTATATCCACCTTTCTTGTTACTCCTGTCATTTATATTAATAAAACTAAGAGTTTGTGTAACTGTCATGAGCATTGTGGAATTTTTACTGCACACAAAGGTCTAAAATTTAGATAATAATAGCTCCTGTGAAAAACATGTGCCCCTGGAAGTAAGAACTCTAAAATTTAAATTTGCCCATTTTACCCTTTAAAAAAAATAGATTTATTTTTTATTCTTTATGCACTTTTTACCCTAAATATTTCTCTGGCAATAAGCTGGATAGTTAATGCAAACTGAAAAAGGCCAAAAAGGACCACAATGTCAAAAAAAGTGCACAATTAAGCAAAAATGGTAAAAGGGAAAAAAGTAAATCTAAAAAGGGTATAAAGGTTAAAAGGGATCAGAAAAAAAACACTGTAAAAGATTAAAAAGCCACAAAAAGGGTAAAGAGCGTATATAAAGGGTCAAAGAGGTAAAATGACGAACTTGGGCAGTAGGTAAGGGGAAAAGAGCAAAAAGTGTATTACTTTAGAGTAGAAAGGGTAAAAAGATTAAAAAGTTGTAAAAAGGACAAAAAGGTGTAGAATGGGTAAACAAGGTAAATGGCATGAAAACAGTTAAATGGGGCAGATATGGTAAAAAAAACACTAAAATAGTCTTTATTTGATTTAATCCTATCCCCTTAACAACAATTATGTATGATATGACACTTCTTTATTTTTATTAGCACCAACAAGCAAGAATTCAAGTATTGTGTATAGAGAAGTTATAACTTGATTTTAAAAAAAAAGTCAGCTTTTAAAACATATTCAAATTATATCTATATTTACATTATGATTAGTTAGACTGCTTTTTCATCCTGCATCATGATTTAAACAGATAAAAAATTAATATTTAAACCTAATTTAAGATTTGGTCACTATTCTCTATTGTTTATTTTATATACTAAAAATAACAAAACTACTTTATAGATATGCCACAGCACCAGTTAGTATAATACAAAAGAGTGATTTAGACAGCTCTTTATTAAACTATTAACTTACCAGAAATGTAACCCAGCAATGTGTATCTAAGGAAAATATACTCATCCACTCACACAAACATGCTAGCCAAGTGTATGACACTCTCAGACTTCCAATACACAGCACAAAGCGAATGTATCTTTTGAGAAACAAACTCTGGTCCTTTCATCTCTTTGTCACCGGCGTCCACGAATTGCTGGTCACTCAGATGAGTCAATACTATCGGGAGGACAGTTTTCCAACTGCAACAAAAGTATTATATTTTTACTAAGGAGTGAATGCTCACGTTTAAAAAGTATTAGCCCCTCGTCCCTAATTTTTTCACAGAGTATAATTGCCACAATTTTAATATAACTGCAATGATTATTTAGAAGGTCAAGTTGAGCCAATCTCAAGAGTATCAGGGTCGGGTGAGACCTAGAATGATTAGCATTGACTTAAGGGGCTGAAACCTGCTTCAGTGGATGCATGGGTTATACACTTATGTACTAGTTAGGCAAATGGTTTTAGGGATTTTAGAAGGTTATATTCAAAGGAAATGTACCCGCATTTACGTGGAGGGAGAGTGGAAAACTACTTTGGAAAAAGCACCCTCAGTACACCCGACCAAGATTTAAATCTCAATATCCCCGTCATCGACAGTCTAGTCTACTGCTAGAGTAGCAAGTTAGATCACACAGCCACTGAAGTGGGTCAATCCACAGTTTAACCATTTGTTATTTACTATCCAGACTCATCAGAAGAACCAGAGTGTTAAACGTGTAAGCTTTGTGATGATCTCTGAGTGCATTCAGTATGATATCACAGCAGTTTATTAAACATTTCAGAGAAATCTAATGGAATTCCTTAACATTACTTACTCACAACTGAAGAAAAAATCACACATATCTTTCAGATGGGGCAGCATCAAAAATTCACAATAGCTTTACAAATTTGAGCTTACATCAGCAAGAGTTTGGATGCACAGCAGCATGGCACTTTTTTACCAACTCACATGGTAAAAATGCCTGTGATGGTGTAGGGGGAAATGTGAAGTGTCTTGCTGTTAGAGTCAGTTTATAGAAGCCCTGAGTAGAGAAAATAATGACATCAAGGCAGTTATGTGAAGGGGCAAGTCACAACATAAAAGTATTTACATTCATATTTGTGACAATTGAGAAATATGAAAATGTACAGATGTATTTGCATGAGAGATTTGCAAAATCTAGATACATTCCTTGCACGCAGAGGCTCAACTGTGAAGTCCTGTTGCAACCAGAGAAACCGATAACAAAGGTATTTTCTTCTAAAGAACAGTTCAAACTTGAAAGTATCATATTAGCCAAAGGACAGTTAGAAATGGATTAAATAGCATACATGGATTTGTTATGTGCGCATATGATGGACAGTGATGGTTGAGATGTGTTATCTCTGTACATGAAAACATTGATGAAATCAAAATCAGCTTTAAACATCCACATAGCAGTAGCTCCATCATATGTTTATCCACAAGGTCCTGATATTTTCATAGTACATGTGTCAACAGTTCTTACAAAAAATGACCCCCTGACCACAACTGGTAGAACATATGTTTAGACAAAACAGAGAGTTTCAGCTGTTCACATTCAAATGAATGCATAGAAAATAAGTGCCTCATATGCCTATGTCTGTTTACAAGTATACAAATTTCAGGTATGTTCAATATTCTTAGTTAAAGATTTGTAATCCTGTTTTACTGAATCTAACATAGCTCCTGAACCCATTTACATTATATATTCAAATGTTGTACTTAATGAGTAATAGTATATAATTTATACAACATATTAAAAAAAAACTAATAAAATATTGGTTATAATGGAAAATCCCTATTCCTCAATGTAGCCAAGTAATATCTCATACAAAACAGCTATTCAAAACCTTTCAAAAACACTTGAAACACTTATATAGGTGCCAAGGTTACTGAAACATTTAATGTTAAAATCAACAAAATGGTGCCAAAATTAGTCAAAATCGCAAATTTTTCATAGACTCATACCTCTGGTAGCTCTTTCAGTATGCTCAATTTAAAAATAAATAAAAGAATGTGGAGTTGAGGACCTTGTTGATTTGACATGGAATACCACTTTTTAAATTTTTTACTAATATCAAATCTCTAAAATACAATAGTATTCAAGGGATTAGTTTTAAAGCATAGGCTAGTCGAGGATTACAAATATAGACCTAGTTAGTAAATTCAAAGTTTTTGAAGTATTACATAGGTTGCCCCTAAGCTAGTTAATATTTATTCGCATATATTGCTGTTTAAATGTAGGTATATTTTCATATCTCTAACAGGAAAAAATGTTAATTTACTATCTAACAGATAGTTAGCACCTTTAAGGTATGCCTATGGGGAGAAAATCTGAGAAGTATACTATTAGGGACCTAATTCACCTCCTCAATCTTCTAATCACACAAGATGTTGACTGTTTTATGTGAAGTTATTATTGACAAACCCAACGGTGACCCAAATGAGAGCTGACCACAAATCAAGATTCACTCACCCTACCAGTTCTGTGGTGCCATTCTGAGCCCAGTCAACACACAAATCTGCAAGATGGGCTACATGCTTGGCCTCCATTTTGTCTATCTCATTGGAAATTAATGAGATAATATCCATCTCTTTTGGAGATTTTTTCTTTTTGATTTCCAAAAGAGTTCTCTCAACAACCTGAAAGAAATTAATAGGTGGGAATTAACACAAGAGGCATGGCCTGAGTACCCAACATTAAATTAGTTTAATAGAAGTAAATTACCAGTTAAGGTTGATTCACACTGATAGGACTGTGCGCAGACTGTGCTGGGACTGTGTCGTGCTGCCAACAATCTCGAACAAGTCATCCCCATAAGCGTTACCTTGTAAGACCGTTTTTGATTCACACTCATAGGACTGTGCTCAGGTCGTGCTGTGACTGTGTCGTCTTGGATCGTTTCAAAAGTGATTTCCCAAGGTCACGGTCCAGCACGGTACGAACACAGTCCCAACACAGTCCTATCAGTGTGAATATAGATGATGTCGCCTTAATGTCGTCTTAGTGTCGTTTCACCTACTTCGGCTTCTTCCGGCAAGCGGCGAACCTTCACGAAGGTTCTTATCTACAATCTGACAGGGCTGCAGAACATTCCAACATTGTTAACACAACTGTGTGCTGTAAGCCAAAACTATGGATGAAGAAAACTTAATGATGTTGGTTTAGGAGTATGAATGATTGTATAATTCGCAGCATAAAGATTATGATAATAATCCCACTAAAGAAAATATTTGGAAGGAGATAGCTGACAAACTGAATGCAAGGGGTTTTTGTAAATTTTACAACTTCGGGACACTCATTCTAAAATATTTGTGAAACTTTTGATGGTCATCTCTGAGTCGCCCAAATATATTGTGGAATTCTCCTTCTTCTCTTGCTCTAAACAAATTGTAAACTCAGTATTTTCTTCATTTTCTCCTCTTTTTATCAAGTGAAATAAGATAAAGCCAACATGCAACAATCACATTTTCCTTTGATCTGTGTCTACAATTGCCGATGAGCAAAACAGTAGCGCTAACAGCACAGTCTCAGCACAGTCTCATCGGTGTGAATGCTAGCGACACGACACGACACAGTATCAGCACAGTCCTACCAGTGTGAATGGTAGCGACACGACACAGTCCTAGCACGGCCTGAGCACAGTCCTACCAGTGTGAATCAAACTTTATGAAGCTATAAGACTTTAGAACACCACTTATGTTGATCAGCGACTACACCGATGATCATACAAACTAAGGTGTTAGTCTTGCAATGAACTGGGTTTCTGATGACGCTGAAGGTAAAAGTTTGAATCTCTGCAGGCTATACTTGGAGGTTGATTTTCAACATGTGACTCATATCACCCCCCTAACCCCACTAACGTTGCTGTCCATCCTAATAATTAATAGGCTTACCACCCCCTTTTTTTACCCACGTCTTGGCTATCTACATTTAACTACACTAATGAGGCGGGAAGAGGAAGGTATACATTAGAGGGAATGTACTCAAATTTACCTGGAAAGAGTGGGTAATTATTAAGGTGTGGCAGAAAGAAGCGCGAGTAATTTTACAGTTTTTATACCATTTTAATTTTTTTTGGCTGAAATAAATCAAGTATTTCTCCAGTATCAACAGAGTTTAGTTTTCTGCACATGGTGATATCAACAAATCTTGAATATCTGTCAAGGGTGACCTGGAATTTGGTCAAAACATTTTAAATAAAGAAAAAAAAGTTTTGACAACATTCCAGGACACCCTTGGCAGATATTCAAGATCTGTTGATATCACCATGTGCAGAAATCCAAACTCTATGTGTAACGGGCTAATCTGGCTTAGCCCCGTTCAAATGTAAAACACGAATATTTTTGTGTTACAAACAAGTCGTCAAGAGTTAACAAATGAAATAATAGTGTTGAATGCTACGCCCATAACATTTGTGTGTTTGTTTACATACCTACTTCACCAACTCTTCCGTCGAGTCTGATGCCCCGCTGAAAACAACAACATCGAGGGAACTGGCTGGGCGTGACCTCAGGCAAGAGCTCCGCGCCGGACAACGAACTACAATCAACTGAAAGCGCCGT
>CABFVX010000029.1:57680-83867 GCA_902151425.1 Timema shepardi | reverse complement strand
TAGGTTTAAATATACCTATGTAAATTGGTTGAGCCTCTTGTAAGGGGTTTGGTCTGTATTCTAGGCCCTCGTATGTAACGGGACTTGAACTTGCCCTATGTAAGTCATAACTAAACGTGCGCAGCCAACATGCCTTGTGATTGAGGGACCAGTAACGTAACTCAATTGTCTGAGTTAGTCCTTCTGGCGCCTCACGCCCCTTGTTGGCCTAGACTTAGGCAATGCTACCTAAAATCTTACTTAGTTTGTATAGACTGTTCTTATTGAGATTACGTGCTAAATATTTATCATGTATCATGTTGTTTAATTAAATTGCAATACTTCTATTTACATCCTTTTTCTTTTTACTTCTCTATATGTATGTATGTGCACCCCTGGGGCTACTATGGTTGATCTTGGTGAAACCACAAACAACCAATAATGAAACCCCAAAGGTAATAGGACTTGGTGCATATGTTGCTACTGGAGAAATATTTGATTTATTTTGGCCAAAAAATTTCAATCCTATAAAAACTGTAAAAATACTTCCGATCCCTCCGGCCGCATCTTAAGGAAAAAAATAACTTAATACACCCAGTTGTGATTCAAGCCCTGACCTCTTTGTCAATAGTAAACTGAATTAGACCAGATCCTGATATTTAGTTTGTGTTCCCAACTACGTGTGTTACCTTAAATTAAGTTAATGAGCTTGGTTTTAAACATCAAATACTCACCCGATAACGCTTCATCTGACAAGAGCTTGATGATGGGTCAAGGCCTCCAAACACACATTTCAAAACACTGCAAATGTGCCTTGTTTCTAGTGAAGAACTCACTATTGTGCAGAGCTGAAAAAATACAAGCCATTTCTGAGAGTGAAAATATGTGCGTATCTTTGAAGTGAACATTGTAAAATAATAATATAGTCATAGGCTAATTTTTTAGTGATATGGTAAGGCCAAACACGCTTCTGCTCATTTGGGCTATTCATAAGTTACATAAACACATCAAGAAACAATGTATGGACTAATAAGGTAAAGTGAGGCCATCACTATCTTGAAGTTCATTGACTGTCGGAAGAACTACCCATGTTCTTAAAATAATGCTGTTAATAAGTATCCCATTGTGTGACATACTAGACAAATTATCTTGTTTTCTTTACTTCCAGTATCTTTATCTACACCCAGGGTGGGCAACCCTGTCACTCACTTTTGTGGTGACCACATTTGAACCATATCACTAAAAAAAAAATATGACCCCAGTTGATGTAAGGCCTACTTAAGAAACTTTCTTATAATTTATCTCTGAATGTGCTACTAACTATTTTGAAAAGATCAACACACCTGTCATCCTTAACTATGATATAAGAAAATACTTTTAAAAGTAATTTAATACCACTTATCAGGTTGCAGAATACAGGACTAAAAAATGTATTTTGTCCGCTTTATAAGGATAATAATGAGTGATGCAGTGGATATTTTAATCACTAAAACAATTTTTTTATATGGTCATAATGGTATATAAACTTGAAAACAATTCAACTAAGTCTACTCAAAAGAAATTTTAAATTTGGGAAGAGACAGGGCCGGCGCGAGGGATTAATGTGCCCTAAGTGAGATTTAAAATGTGTGGCCCAGTTGTATTCTGTATACAATAAATAAACCACACCCCCTGAGTGATGTAAAATTATATATATATATATTAGGGGGAGAGTGGTTGCATGTGGAATGTAAGGACACTTTGAAAGGGGGATAGTATAGAGGGTTTGGGAGGGGTCGGTGTGTCGACTGCCATAACTACTGCACCGCACCGCTGGTGAGGTGATAATACAGTGAAACCTGTTTAACTGGGCCCTGGATATGTGAGAAACCTCTGTTATTGATAATTACAATTATGTCCCGCCACTTTTGCATTAAAATACCTCTGTTACTGGGAATTTTCAGTACCTTGTTAACCGAGATTAGATTTCATAGATTTTTTCGATGTTTACCTCTATAATTGGGACTTGGTAGCTCAATAACCCGTATAAGTGAGAAAATATATCAGGTTTAGACAAGTTATGACACGCTTGTTTACAAACATTCTAATTTCTTCCATACTTGCTTTGTTTATCAGTACTATTTAAGAATTTGTACGAGAAATGAGTGAATACCAGTGAAAAAAATGTCGAAACGAAAGTGTAATCCTCTAACATCCACTAATTAATTAAAGTTATTATTGGAATATGATAGTGGAAAGTCGCGTGACGAACTGTGCACCGAGTTTAATTTACCAAAGTCAACTCTTTATAGAATTATTCCAAATAAGGAGAAAATACGTTCTCAGTGTATTGACGGAAAAGGAAAACTAAAACGACTACGACCAGCAGAGTATCCTGAACTTGAAAAATGTCTCTCGACATGGATGAAACCGATACGGAATAAAAACATTCCAATAAGCGGCCCAATGATTAAGGATAAAGCTCGATAATTTGCGAGTAAGCTACGTATTGATAATTTCTCTGGCAGTAATGGGTGGTTGGAGAGCTTTAAGAGAAGGAAAGATATCGTTTTCAAAAATGTTTGTGTAGAGCAATGCTGTGAACAACAATGAATGTAATCAGGGGATTAAAAATCTTCCAGCTTTATTACATGATTTTTCACCCAATAATGTCTTCAATGCTGATGAAGTCGGGCTTATTCTACAAGTGTCTTCCGGATAAAACTTTTACAATCAAAGGTCAGCCTTGCCATGGTGGTAAATTGAGCAAAGATAGAGTTACTGTGCTTGTGTGTGCACTTCTCTTAATTGGGAAATCAAAAAATCCAAGATGCTTAAAAGGTATCAAAACTTGCCTGTTAGTTATCAAAACAACAAAAAGGCCTGGATGACATCTGATTAATTCGCGGATTGGTTGAAAAAAGTGAACGCCAATATGAAGGCCCAAAAAAGAAAAATTGTTTTGTTTGTTGATAACTGCAAAGCTCATAATAATATGCTTGAATTAGACTACGTTAAATTATTGTATTTACCTGCCAATACTACAAGTATATTACAGCCAATGGATCAAGGTGTTATCAACAACTTTAAAGTTTACTACAGAAAAGAAGTCGTACAATATGTTCTTAAATCTATAGAAGAGAATAAAATCCCTGAAATTAACATCCTCCAGGCAATAAGATTTGCGAGAAAAGTTTGGTTTTGTGTGAGCAATACCACCATTAGTAGCTGCTTCAAAAAATCTGGATTCAAAGTGAAGGATGAACCGGAACCTGAAAGCTTACAAGAGGAGGAAGAGAACTGTGAAACACTTGCAGAATGGAACCAGATTATTGCCGCTTGTAGTAGCAATGAAAATGACCAGCAGCCCAATATTGAGGATTTTGTGCGTATGGACGATGATGTACTAGTATCGGAAGAGCTCACTGACGACGACATTATTTCTGAGTTCTTAGAGATAGAACAAGAAGAGGGGGGTTGTGAAACTTGTGAAGAGCCTTTAGAGAGAGTATCAAAGCGTGACACAGAAAAAGCCTTAGAAAACTTACATAAATATTTTGAGATTTCAAATATTAATAATCCTGACATATTTGATCAAATTTATACTATGAAGAAACACCTTAAAGCAACTAACAATCTAATACAAACTAATATCACTGGTTTTTTAAGCCATAAGTTTTTTAAATAAAAATTGTGCAACATGAAATATACATTTATTTTAAATTTGTATGTACATAAGTATAAACATTTCCACCTCTTTATATGATAAATATACATTTCGACCTCTCATAGGGGGACCCTCTATAAGTAAGACAATTGTCATGTTAACCTGCTTATTTGGGAAACTGGATAAACGAAAAACCTCTATAAGTGATAAAAAATGTTAGGTCCCTTGAGATCCCAGTTAAACAGGTTTCACTGTACTTGGAAGAGAGATATGCAAAACCTTGAGATGTCCATCTGAATCTTAAGAGAAACATTTTGTTATTGCATAAAGGTTGGATTTTGTTAGGCTGGGCTGATTTATTTTAATAAGCAAATCACATAATTGCTTTGTTAAAGTCTCATGTTGGAACATTTCCATCACTTTTAAATATTTATATTTTTTAGAGATTTAGGCAAGTACGCTTACCTATATTTAGAATTGTTAGAAATAACAAATATATTTACTAAATTTCACTTGTTCCAATTTATTTATTTTTGAATTAGTGTTAAGTTAGTTTTACTCTGTATTATTTAATTTAAAAAGAAAATCTCTAAGATTTTAAAATTAAAGTAGAACAGCTTTCTCTTAATTCAAAGTCCAAGGAATATCTAAAACAACTTGAAATATCCTAAATTCAAATTATTATTATTAGCACCGCGTCTTACTACCCGTTCGGGTTATACGCACTTGCGCTAATGTGTAATGGTAGGGTGATTGCGAGATGAAATGAAGGACCTACAGTTTAACGTGCAATCCAAACCACGGTGGAGGCCTGGCATTCCTCACATTCACAAGATGTCTTGTCAGAGGTGAAGGAAGGGTTATAAATGTTTGCCGACACATTCAATATTCTAATAAACCCGCTTGCACCGGTGCAAAGTTCCCCGCTTTATTCGTCAATAGCTTTGTATGACATTCTTGGCATTTACTTGTGATTTAATCAAAATCGTTAAGTTAGGTTTTAAATTAATACAAACTTGAAATAATTAACAAGGTTAAAGTTTCGAAATATTTAATTCTAAAATTTGTAATAAATGTTATTTTTACCATTGATTTTAATAGGAACTTCACGAGGTATCATGATGGATTGAAATTACCAAATTTTTCGAATTATCCAGATCTTAATGTATTATAAATAGTGACTATAAACGGATGAGGACCCTTAAATCGTATACCAATGAATTTATTTACTTTCTTAAATGTGTAATATTAATTTATTTGGCCACGTCTAGGTATGATAATTTTAAGTTCAAACCAAGAGGCTCATTTTATAAACTAGATAATAAATCAAACAATTAAAAATACAAATTGTTACCGTTTTGATATCTAATTCATCCACAAATTTGTGTAGTTCTTCTGGAGATTTGGATAGTTTTAACAATTGTTGAGCTTTATCGTTTGTTAGGTTCATTTTGGAATAACAAATTTTCTGCAAATTCCTCTATTTCTCTTCACATTTATATTTGATTTTAAATAGAAACTGTCATTTGTTTTATTCTTAACTTGAGAAGTTAGCCAACATTTAAATTGAAAACCACTACAAAACAGTGTACACTGTACAGGGCTAAGAATAAAAATTTATTTAATGTTTCTTTAAATAAAGAAAAAGTAAGATAGATAGTAGTGATTTCTTTTAATTTTTAGAATGAATGTTAATGAATGATTTGAAAGAATACTCCTGTGTATCCTGACGATAAGCGGCCATTTTACATTACCACTATAGAGTATAGTCTGCTCATTTTCAATTTTACCAAGTGATGTAATGGAAGTAAAAAAATTATAAGAGAGCTTAGTAACTCAAAAAGTTGGCCTTTTGATAAATGTTCTGATAAATTACTAAAACACGGCGTAATTTTTTTTTTTGCAGAGTATATATATATATATATATATATATATATATCTGTTCTATTTAATAATTATACAACAGAAGGTAAATTTCCAGAACAACCGAATGTATCAAAAATTATTCCCGTGTATAGTGGTGGCACTTTAAAATGTGACCCATCAAACTACAGGCCTATCTCACTTATTTTTTCCATATCAAATATAGTAGAAAAAATAATGAAAGCTAGATTACTTAAGTTCTTAGACAAAAAACATTTTTTCAAACACTCCCAATATTGATTTAGGGGTAAATCTGATACACTAACTGCAGCTTTTGAATTGAGTGATAAAATACAGAATACATTGAATGACAATAGATACTAGGTTTTCAGTAGCTTAATCTATTGATTAAAAAAAGGCATTTGACACTGTCAACCAAGAAATTCTATTATACAAGTTGTCTAGAATGGGAATAAAAGTTTCATTCAGGAAGCCAGAAGGCAGTGAGTTTTGTTATTCTTTGCTCTCTTTCACATTTCCATTTCCTGTACTCTCAACCATGTAATGACGGCTCTAGTCTGAATCATATTCTAATGGAATATTATATATATTACCATCATGTGTAATTCTTTCAATTACGAATAACATCCTCAGTCCAAAGTTATAGTAAGGTTACAACAACAGGCTACGAGTCATTATTGTTTTTATTTTAGAAATCCTGAGTATATTTTGTGTCTAGTATCGTGTGTGTAGCTCTCGTGGGTGCAATTTTCGTACGCCAACAGTCTCGACGTTCCTAATTTTTCCACTTTTGACTCTCGTCTTGAGGACATCAAGTCATAGTTTGCCAAGTTTGAACATTTCTGCACCATTGAAACAATTGCAGCTGACGTAAGAGTTGCTTGGCTCCTCAGATGTATTGGCCCAGTCACTTATCAGGTCTTAACATATCTCTGCTCACCAGTCGCACCGGAAACCAAGACTCTCGCCCAACTAAAGACTCTCCTCGAAACTAACTACGCTCCCAAAAGATCAGTGTACGAAAAGCGTTCTGCCTTTAGCTCTAGCGAACAGCGTGCGGGAGAGTCGTACATGGCCTTCAGTCTATCTTTACGTCATCTTGCCGCCACTTGTAGCTTCGGAACATTCCTAAATGACGCCCTCAAGTTGCAGTTTTATCACAACATTTCATCGGAAATGGTTCGCGATAAGATCAGGAATGAAGAGGGTAACTTCAGCTCCATGGTTGCTCTCGCCACTCGTTACGAGATCCCTGGACAAGCCTCTGCACTGGTCAATGCCAGCGACAACCCTAATCTCATCAACGAGGTTCGCCCATATCAACAAAAGAACAAGAAATTCAAGAAAAAATTCCAACCCAGTCATGAACCAAAAACTCAGCTCTCATCAATCATCAGCCGTCTCAAAGTGCGTTATGTCCAGGCTGGGGTGGGCCTCGTGCTAGGTCTAACTGTCTCTTCAAAAATGCGCAATGTCATAACTGTCATTTTAGAGGACATATTGCTAAGGTTTGTTGCAGGGTCAAAGATTCCTCTCAGCATCAAGGAGGTGTCCGTCAAATTCAGGAGGACATACCTTCAGTGTATTTCCAAGCTACTACAGCTTGTGACTTGTACGTGGTCAACAGTAGTCAGGCACCAGCTCACAGTAGTGTCCAGTCGGAAGTCAATGGTGTACCTCCCATCATGGAAGTTGATACAGCGGCCAGCGCTCATCTTATTGGTGAGCCAATGTACCTTAGATGTTTTAAACACCTTCCTCTGGTAAGTACCACTTCACTTTGTGGTTGCACAGAGTGTGAACTAGATCTGTTGAGGGAAACCCCTGTTAGAATTTCTTATCAAGGGAAGTCTGCTACGTTACCACTAATAATGGTTCAGTTCTCTTTCATCTAACTACTAGGAATATCTTGGATCAGATATATCCATCTGTATTTGAATGCTATCTTTCCCATAAACTATGTTCGGCAGGTACAAGGTGATGTCGTGGCTATGCTCAGGAATAAATACGAGTATCCCTCTATCTTCAAAGAGGTTACAGGTGACATTAAAGGTGTTGAAATAAATGTAGTCTTGAAAGAGGGAAACATTCCAATATTCTATGGCCTTCGTGTAATTGCTATTCTATTGAAAGATGCCACCAAGGAGGCTCTTGAGGAAAAGGATTCAAGTGGTTTTATTATGAAAACCAATAGTCACACCTGGGGAACACCTCTGTTAATTATTCCCTGGGCCAGCAAATCTGTACGTGTATGTGGAGATTTCAGCGTGACAGTAAACCCTCAGTTAAGGCTTGAGGTCTATCATTTGCCGGTTATTGATGATTTGTTTACTTTTCAAGGTTCCGTTTTCGGTGTACTTGATCTCACCCTGGCTTATCAGCAATTAAAGTTGGGACCAGTTTCTCAAGATATTTTGATCTTGAGCACTTCATATGTTAAATACAAGAGCCTTCACCTTCCATTCTGTTTGTCCTCAGCCCCATCCATCTTTCAAGGCGTCTATAGTCAGATATTGGTAGGTATTGATAGTTTTATTTATTTGAACGACATTTTAGTTTCAGATAAAATAACGTAGGAGTGCCTAAGTAAAGTTGAAGTTAGTCTACAAACGTTTGTGGAATATGATGTCACTGTTACAACTATAAAAGTGTCATTTCCTAAAACCAAGTATTAGACTTTTGGTTAACATTTTGTATGCAAAAGGGTTGAATCCAGATCAGGACCACATCCAGGCTTTCCTTTAGGCCACTGATCCTTCATCCAAATCTTTACTTCCCTCGTTCGTTGGGTTTTGTAACCTTTTACGCAAAGTTCATCCCCAACATATCCACTATGTTTCATCCATTATATGCTTTGCTCAAGCAGGGTGAGAATTAGGTATGGGGAACTGAGCAACAAAGGGCTTTTCATCAGTGCCTTCAGGAATTTAGTGGCAATCAGGTGCGCATTCCTTACTATACTGTTTTTCCGCTCAAAATGACCTGTTACACCTCACAATATAGTGCGGGTGTTGTCATCTCCCACATCTTCCCTGATGGGGCAGAACGCTTTATCGCTTTCGAATATATATAAGACCATATTAATGCTTAGAAAAACTACCCCCAGTACAGGCAGGAGCCTGAAGATATTATTTTTGGACATAATAAATTTAGTAAGTACCTTTTTGTTCAACCTTTTTGAGCTATACACTGTCAAATAAACGTTGTTGATTTTTTTTCTTCTAAAGCTAGAATGCGACCAGTCACTGCTCTTCGCCTACAACATAGGGTAATCCTGTTGTCAGCCTTATAGTATAAGATCACATTTCGAAAATCTGAACCGATTCCTCATGTTGATTTTCTTAACCGGAATCCTCTCCCCGATTAGACTGAGGTGGAAGTTGACATCTACAAGATCTTCTTGGTGTTTCTGAGACTTCTCACTGCGGTCCAGGTGGCTACCAACACCCCGAAGGATCCCATATTGAGTCGAGTGATCATGTATGTCCTCATTGGTTGGCCTGATGTAGTTACTGATTAAGGTCTTCATTCTTTTCATCGCTGATCCCTAAAATTGTCAGCAGAATATGATTGTTTATTGTTGTTTTCTATGGTCTTCGTCACATCAGCACTTCGTCCAAAATTCCTGGAGCTCCTCCATGAGCTTTATTCTGGCTCTACTCACATGAAGACCCTAGCACGCAGTTTTGTATGGTGGCCAGGTCTCGATGACCAATTGGAAGCTGGGGTGGAGAGGTGGGGTGTTTGCCAATTGCTCCAGTCAGATGCTACTCAGAGGATTATGATTCCTTGGTCCTGGCCGACTAGAAAGTGGCAAAGAATCAATATTGATTTTGCCAGATTTGAAGGTAGGACTCTACTCATTACTCTAGATGGTCATTCTAAATGGCCTGTGGTACGTCTCATTCACGAAGGTACCCCAGAAGATCACACTTGTGAAGCTCTACATTCAATGGCTTAAGCCTGGGGGCTCCCCGAGTTCGTTTCTAAGAAAGCCTCTCCGTTTTCATCAGCCACATTCGCTAGTTTTATCTACAACAATGAAATTGTAACATGGGTGGCACTTAAAGAGCACAGAGGCCAGGTCCCACCAACATTTAAAAAAATCTCACTTTTTACTCTATAAAATATTTTGAAAAAACATGAAAAAAGTGAAACACTATTCTCCACTCGCAGTGAATTATTGAATTTGCTATAAAGCACTTAAGGTGATTGGCCATTTTCATCTGGTGTTTAAATAAAAGAGCCATAGGAACAAATGCTTGTCTTTGAGAATATTTATTGTTTTGAAATTTTCTATTCAGAAAGGGTTTGATCAAGAATAGAAGCATTAGAAGCATATTGATTAAGTTATACTTTTTATATACACACGTCCTCTATAATTTTAACACTGATCAAATATCGATAAAATTAACATTTTTCAATATAAAACTACCAGTTTCATACACAAAAATAAGAAAATATAACAATTAATAAACATCGATATATTATATTAGAAGGTGTG
Source organism: Timema shepardi (assembly GCA_902151425.1). Lineage (NCBI taxonomy): Eukaryota > Metazoa > Arthropoda > Insecta > Phasmatodea > Timematidae > Timema > Timema shepardi. Next base: position 73,854 of record CABFVX010000029.1, on the reverse strand, counting down.
TTGAAAATATTAACATAAAAATTTCACTCATTCTCGAGAAAACTGATATTTCCAAACGTCTAATTTCTCCACAAGAACTGTCCGGTAGCTAGCGCCAACTACTGTTTCCAAGATCCATCTGTTATTATTGGCGTGTAGGGATACTTTGGTCGGTTGTGAAGCCACGCCACGTTGTTTACCCTCCCGCCCATCATCCCACAAAATAAGTTTTAGACTTGCACTCGACAGGGCCAAGGGCCTTAAGTCAAAATTATTAATCCCTCGCTCCAAACGTTACGCGAGTACTGTACCAATGTACTAGTGACTGAATATAGAAACTAGGAAGTACCAGCTCTGACATGCTCTCTCAGAGAAGCTACATTCAGTGTAATCTGTCTCTCAAGCTCAATCCCCCTACCATTCCAGTACGAGCCTTACACTATCAAATAGGGCCAGACTGAGTGGGCCACTATACTATAAAAGTCAACTATAATTTTCTTTTGCGTCTATGTGTTTGTGTTTTAATATGGGATAAGACCCAAGATTTAAGATGAGCGTGAAAATGATTGATTAAAATGAATAAAGTAAATTATTTACTAAAAACTTGGCTTTATTCATTAAAACTGCAAGAAAATTTGGTAAATAATCGATTAGGGGTATATCAGACCATTGATCTATATAAATTAACTGGATGGACATCTGCGGATACATTTTTCGAGCTTTCGTCTGCACACCTTTGTGTAAGAGAGAAGGAAGATTTCGCGCATCGCTTCCTTTTTTTAGTTTTGGTTATTGAACTTTAAATATAATATTGTTCCTGAAATCATTATATAAGCTAACAACCAATATTGAATATATTGAAGTATTGGCAGCATGTAAACAACATGGGCTTTAGCTACATATTTTAATATATCAACTTTGTTATTCTTATATATAAAGTATTACTTTTAAACTGATTTATATATCCTTTATTGTAAATGTGTCTTCAGTCAAGTGGGGTATAATACTTCACTACTTAAAAAAACTTATATTCTCAATACACACGTTTTTGCACAAGAACATTGAAAGAAACCGTTAAATCTGTTCCCTCACTAGTAAGAAGACGACAAACTTTAGCTTCACGATTTAGTCCGTTGCAAGGGGTGTGTTTATGTCCATCCATTATAGTATTGAGATCCCTGCATCAGCCTAATGATTTCACATTTATGCAAGTGGTTGGTAAGAAAAAAGAACCTTTTCTAATGTTTTGTTTGGTAAACAATTGTGGTTAACTGTTAATGAGGAAAAACAGAATTTATTTTGTTCGTATTGTTTATTATCTCTTTGTAAGGGGTCTTGAACAATGGTAGGATATAATAATCTAAATATTTATGTAAAAGAACTTAAAAAGAAACATGAGGAATATGGAATTCATTTGGAAAATGCATTTAAGTTAACATATTCGGAATAGTAAGTATTGCATGACAGAGTCCGTACTTAAAATTTCGGTCCAAAAACACATTGAACGTGTGTAAAAAAATAGGCATAGGTTAGGCAGATTAATAGAATGGTTCAAATACTGTGGTACTCATTAAATGTTATTAATAGACAGACGAACCCCAGATTTGTACAAGTAATTTTCATCACTCAATAAGTTTAATTCAAAATCTGTACTCTTTTAATCTTTTTGTTTGTTGAATTGTTTAGTGATTTTTTAAAATTAGACAAACTTAAATTAATTTATTTTAATATGTTAACACTTGGTGAGAAAAAATCATTACTAGCAAGCTTTGACCTAGCCCCACAGAAAAATAATGATCTTGCCCGCTATTCGGAATATCCATTGTGAACCTAGTTCTACGAACTTATCTCTATTGTCTGTATTTCTCACCCGACAAAGAGTTTTATGAACAAATCTCTTGTCAAGCATCAATTACATATTTTATTATTATTACTAATGATAATAATAACAACAATAATATAATGAAATTAGACGGTCAAAAACTGCTACTGTTGGTAAAGCCAGCTATTTATATTTTATAACTGAAGATAAAGATATTATTGACAAAATTTGTGATGAAATAGCTTCAGAAATGAAATTATTCCATAGGTAAGCCAGATTATTTTGTATAATCTACATAAAAACTTGATTCACAAATGTTAGTATTATTATAAACTATATATTCAAAATACTTATTAACAGATTTCAAATAACAAATGGATTTAAAAACACAAGATTATCTAACAACAATGGAAGATTGTTAATAACTAACAACTATGGTTATTTCAAAGAATTTCAGCTGAACAAAATATGTTAGTTTACAACTTGTGTATGGGCTTTTCAATAGAGCCTCTTCACGCATTCTCATTTGCTGAAACTTCTCACGTTCAAGGATTGTCTATCTTCAACTCTATGCATAATGCATACAAATTAAATCAATATTATTCATTGATTATTAATGCATTCATTGAAAAGCTTAGGGTTTCAAATTTTGGTGCAGTATATACTATTCACTGAACATTGATATAAAACAAGACCGTTTACTAATTTTCTTTATTTTTATATCTTGGTTATCACTAGGTACTAATCTCGAGATACTTTGTTTAAGTTGATTACTATTTTGGTTGCTGCTCATGTAAGTGTTTATCTCATTGCAATATTTTTTTGTGTGTTATGGCCATGTGTATGTTTTCCTCAAATACTTGACTCCTGAATTTTATTTAATGTTAATAATTGATTAATTTAATGTAATGTTAACATAAGTCATGGTTAAATGTAAGAGAAGGCGTAAGCCTTAATTTCACCATGTAGATAACAATAATATTAATAAAAATAATACTACCACTTTTAATAAAACCAGCACGAATACAAAATATCTATGGACTACTTTTGATAAATACAATATTTAATTCTTTTAATTTAGTATATACATTTACATTGCTTTGATCTTTAAAATAAATTGAGCCTGTTTGCTCTTAAAGTTTAAACTAAATTATTATTATTATTATGGTACGTTTTCAAAAGCTACGTCACTAAATAATTATATAAAGGTTTTAATAAATATTTATGTCTTATACTTGCCTAATTTTTATTTCTTACTCTGAAATAAGCCAAAGATCATTTGCTCATTAAGTGTACAATGAATGTTGACTGCTTCACATGATTTAATACTACCTATTAGTTTTTACAAAAATGAACTTGGTTCAAAATAAATGGGTTGCGGAACATTGTGTATAATTTAAAACGGTATTGTAATACTCAGCTTAGTGAGGACAAAACTTGAGGGGTTACTTGGAAGAAAAAAGTAACGCCTCTGGTCTAAGAAAGTGAAATTAATTATTGGGGTTTTTGTAATGCTGACAATATACCACAATATACCAATATGCCCAACAGTCCGAGGCCACTTGGTCGGTATAATTCGATTGTGGGCTACACAACGGATTTATTTGTTGGCCTAGTTTAATATTACAGGCTGTTAATAATTTATGTTTTGTTAAGATAAAAATATTTATAAGTACCAAATAGGCCTTCTGAGGAAATAATTAATATTAAGTTTATTTATTATACAAAAATTAGCTGTTTTAGAGAGTTAAATGTAATAGTAGGACTATTTCTCTATTCTCATGTAGTTATTTCTACAATTGATTATAAATCCCTTAGCTTCGGTTTTTAAATATGTGTGTATATAAAACTGTGATGATGTTTATGCAGTACTTTTATCTGGCACATCTTATTCTTTTATGATTGCTCAAGACTTATAATCATTTAAAAAATTTCTTCAGTGTATTTGTTAAGAAAATGTAAAAAAAAAATGCTACAGTACCGCTACAGCTGTAGTTGATGAACTTTAGACTTCAACTGAAAATTATTTCAGTTAAACCTACCTCTTTCAAAATTCTGGATTACAGTATGTACAGACTACCAATTGCAAATAAAATAATAGTCTAAATTGGAATCTACTTTATTGGCGTCAAAAAAGTCATTTATTTAAATTTATTTTAGTTTTATTTGATTTTTATTATTATTCTACATATTGTTTGCTATATATTTATATTAATATCTACATTTATTCAAATATATGTAACTTTTTAATATCATTTTGGGGGGTGAGGTTAGCAAATGTATCAGCTCATTCTGACTCAGATCGTTGAAGTAAAGTAGTGAACGAGTATTTTAGTTTTATGTGTGTTTCTTTTGGTGGGATAAAAATATTGGTAAGTAATCAAATACACTAACGAGAATTAATATGTGAGGTGGTTAGTGTATTCCTCAGTTTTACTAGGTACTTAAAATACCGGTAATTTCACTGCAATCTAAGATTTTAACACTTGTGACAACCATTAGGGGTGTGTCACCGTTTAGTAAATAGCGTGGAGTACATTGTGAACTTACCTCAAATTATATGTGGTGTCTAATGAAAGCTAATGACACACTAATAAATGTTACTACTAAATTAATAACGCTAAATTTATGTAGGTATTATTGTATGAATAACTATCTCCCGTCTTTTTCGTTTCCGGCGCCATTTGCAGGATTCTGTTAGAAGGTGGGGGTATTAGATTAAATTGTTACTAGCAACTTTCATCTCTTTCTAATCAATTTAACATAGTTTGTTTTATGGTTTTGTGTCATTAATGTATTAATTGAAAAATACTAACATTTAAAATGTTTTAACATGACTAATTTATTTAATTATGTTCGGCTGCTGTTCTAACATCTGATCTACCTCCCCGAGTAGTTGAAACAATGTGTTGTGTTTAGTTGGAAGGTGTTGCCTGTCTGCCGGCCTTATCACTCGGTGATTGGTATCAGAGTGAAGAATTTAGTATGTTTAAGTTTCATTCCGTGTATAATTGGTGTGTTTAGTGATTCGAAATTTATGTGAAAGTGTAAAAAGTGAAAACTTGAAAATTGTGATAAATTATTTTGACAGTGAAGTGTTAGAGGGATTTTACTAAATTGTATTAAATCTAAAGTATGATTTTATCTTATTTCAAAGGGAGCCTATTACATTAATGGTAAAGTCATATACTTAATCACCAAGTATAAAAGGAGATTAATCGGTGTATATGGTAAATTTCTTAATGTTATCCTGTTGATTGTTTCCTGTTCAAGCTACTTGCACACCAAAGAATCGGTAAGATTTAACTTTTGATCAAATACCTTTTGGTTCAAACTTGTCTGTACATAGACATTTTTTTTACTAAGTTATAACATTAAAGGCTGTCTCTGAATTGTCTGCACTCTACACACTTTTACACTTTACTGCACTCTCTAGTGTATCAGTTTAACACATGGTTCAAGGTAAAATATATATTTAGCACCGCATCTTACTACCCGTTAGGGTTATACGCTTTAAGTACTAATTACTCCAATAGATTGGGAATTGGGAAGGTTGAATTAGAGGAAGTGAACCTGCATTTGTGTGGAGGGAGAGTGGAAAACCATTTGGGGAAAAAAAAACCAGTTCACCTGACCGAGATTCGAACGTCGATCTCCCCGTCCTCAGCAGCCGAGCTCAACATGACAAGCTCAAGGTAAAATACCTATCTTTAAATGTAAAGTTACAGTTTTCTATGATGATGACAACTAAGCCTACACGTTTTTTTCCTCTTTTTAAGTCCCATAAAAAATGCTAACAATATTTGTATTTGCATGTCTGGAGCCAGATTAAAATGGTTCTGATACTTAGATTTGGTTCCAGAGTATAGTGAGAATTTAAAATTCATTAAACATATCCCGTCCCAAATATTTTCTCATCTGCCAGATATATGTACCCATTATTTTTAACTATTAATGTGTTTAATTGTTTTCGTGACACTCTTAATTTTCCCTCACGGAACTCAATTTGGGAAACACCGCTCAAGAGTAAAATGTGATTATGGTCCCCTAAATTGAATAGGATAGATGCATATTACATTTCAGGCAGTATAATACAGCCAAAGCTTCCTGGTAGCTACTTTTTAAACACACTCCAAGCTTTGTTTACAGACTTTGTATCTAATTTGCTTAGTGGCCATTAAGAGACCAACTCAACACTAATAGAGTGCACAGTCTTCAGAGTCCTGATCCTTAAGTCTTTAGTCCTTACCACTGTGTAAAAGTTGACCCATATTTAACTTTCTAAGGACTAGTCATTATGGGACTACTAAGGACTACCAATCACAACAAAGTAAATATGTGCGTACACATCAAAATGGAAAGCCCCAATGGCAGCAAAAGAATCTGTTTCTATGGAAATAAATACAAATGAAAGTTGTCATATAGTTGTCCAAACAGAGCTATTTCAGAAATAATATTTTGAAAATTAAAATTCCAGGGAGCGGGGCATCTCAAACAGTTTTCTGAGAAATACCAAGTTCCAAGAAAGAATAGCGTCATTTTGGCAGTCTTAACTTCCCTTTAGTATTTATAATAACCTCTGCTTCACATAAAATATCCACTTGCATCATAGTCTAGACAATTTTCTTTTGAAGAGTTAAATTGGACATAGTCTAAAACTTTCTCATTGGCTAGCGTGGTCAATAGCTTAGGGATATGGATTGTGTAAATATGATTTTTATTTCCAAGGACCTGCCTCGGTAGCATAGCTAACGCGCTAGTTCCGTGTTGAGATAGACTGACGAAATGGTTTTCCACTCTCCCTCCACGTGAGTGCGTATTAAATTCCTGTGTATTCGACCTTCCCAATAGGTAACCCATTAGTGTAATTAGTATTTAGGCATATAACTTGAAAGGTTAGCTAAATAAAAATAATTTCTAAGGACCATTAAGGACTATTTGGATGCGTAGCTTACGGACTCGGTAGACAGGGATTTACAATGTCAACAGGATAAAATATTGATATAATTCATTCACGACCTAAGTTTACCTGGATGACAGCTCCGAAATGTTACTAGAAATAATCCCTAATATATCACTACGCCAACTGATGACATCTATCACTTTGGATGACTGTAATGAAAACAGATGGTAATATATTGTGATAGTTACCACAGTAATTTAGGCCAATATTATTTATTTATTTATATACGGACACAAAGTTTATTTATTGTTTTATTCCACTTTAAAAAAAATATTCACACCAATTTCACAAAAACTTCTAAAGAACATAGTTTCAAAATGGCGACTGACGAATTTAAACCATATGGTTGAACATGACGGTAAACAAGATTTTTACAATGATGCAAACACACAGTTGATGAAAATATTTTATTCAGTTAAATATTTCAAAATAAGATAAAATAATCTTAAAATCATTTAATGTATATGAAAAAAATGAACACAATTTTCTCTTTTCCAAGTAAATACGATGCCTAATTAAAAGTTATTGATGTGTGCACTACATTAAACAAAATCAATAACGTTCCAAAATGAAGAATAAGTACTTTTAATTATGTTTAAAATATTGTTTCGAGTTGGATAAAAAGAAATTATTTAAAAAAATTAAATAGTATGAGCAAACTTAAGTTTACATTATTTTAAATGTAATATATAACAGGCAATTAAAGATCTTTACCTTTATAACAAAACAGGGATCTTTTACAAGTGTTGGCAACCCAAAAACTAAACATATGATTTTCGAACTGTCATCCAGTTAAAAACCTATCGGGAACAGACTTTAGTGTGTTATTCATGGTGATGTGTGTGGCCTACTACTCTAGGCCTATATTGATATTATGAACTCTTGTCAATTTTGTTTTAATTTAAAGCATGTAACAGTATTTTTGGATAAATAAAGTTTTATGTTATAGGGATTTAAAAATAAAGAAACTTAATCTAGGGCTAGCTTTCTTGATTGGAGATATTCTGCTGTATAGGCTTAAATCACTAGTCACTATACAACACACAAACTACAGTTCTTCACCAAAAGGTACTCCAAAAATGAAGCGATGCCAAATAAAATGTAAAATATATCAACATATTTTTAGTAAGCCTACTTAGTAACTTGGTTGTGGGGTCTGACTCAGAGTAGGAGTCGATAAAAATGTAATGGCGATGACATCATTTCTAGCTTAAAAATAAAAACTTTAATAATAAGACATTTCTGAAGGAGTCTGAGTAGAAAGCTTGTTCTATCAACTCTACAGCACTGCTTATCAATAACCTACATATGGGATTAATAAAAGGTTATTTCCCCATTATTAATCTTCTTATATCATTGAAACATTACTCTTAAGCTATTATTTATAATTTTTACAAAACAATTGTTTAACTTAAAAATATCCCTCTAAAAAGAGATTTTTATGCCGCAGAAAGAATTTGTCTACTTATACAGTCATACAAATGAGCAAATTACACAGTAAAAATCTTTTTGTTTAACAGTTATGTCTATAATTTATTCCATTTAAAACATAGTATTTTAACTAAAGTGGCCATTTGGAATTCACCCTTTAGTAAAGTGTGATGTGAGATGTGCATTTGTGTCACATTTTAAGAGAATTCAGACACCATAAAAAATGACTTCCATACTTTGATGCAACGGCATAACATTCAAGCAAGTAAGGTGCATAAGTGCTTAGTTTGCAGACTATTCAGACATTCATGATTAGTATGCTTGGAAACACTAATATTGTCTTTAATTTAATTTAATTAGCTTATGCTTGAGATTGTTTGTTTCATGCAAATTAACTTCAAAGTCTCCACTCTCCCCAAGGGTCATCATTTACAATTCCTTTTGAAAGTATAATTTAAAAAAACCTTGCCTTGCGACTTTATTAATTACATAGGCCTTACACACAGTCAGCCATGTGTATAGGTCTATTAAGACTATTAGATTAATAGTTTAAAACATATTTGCTCGACTCACCTATTTCTTCGGGTATTGCGAAGTGCAAAAGTATATTAAATATGCCTTGAACAGATTCCTTTTTTCCTTAGAAAACTCAAATATTACTTCTTATTTCTTTTATCCAAAACAGAATGTAGGGCCTTGATCTTTTAGTAAATTATGGTGACATTTTCATTTTAATCAACCCTTTTAAATAAATTAATTTAATTATAAAACAAACCAAAAATGGTTATATAGCAAAAGTTACAGATTTGCCAACTTAAAAAAACCCAATACACCTAAACATAACTATATTTTATCATAAAGATGTAATTTTTTGCTCTTATAGTAAAAAATTAATCAACCAAGCTTAACCCAACCTAAAGTCAATCAAAATACAATTTTGGATTGATTAATACATTTAGAGATTTGTTTTTTTCCCATGTAAAGCTGTCATGTGTCTGTGCAGCTATCTTTTTCCAAGAAGTAGTAATGAAGAGGCCTTTAATCTGACAAGTTATAATTTAATAAAGCTAATATTTACTTACATACATAACTGATCACGCTGTCCCTAACGGGGCAGGCAAGAAACTGTGCATATAGCTAAAAAAAACTCCATTCTTAACCCATCCTGATTATAACTTTTTCCACACTGAATCCTATCCTTGCAAACTCCCTTTGCTTCAACAACATCCATACACTATCATGTATGCTCTTTTATTCTTAAAACTCTTAAGGTGTATATTTTTAACATTATTTGCTTACAAAATTTAGTCACATCTTATATGGTCTAGCCCTTTCTTTTGATACACACACTCTACCTTCATATATTTGCTTTGTTCTCTTAACATGCCGAAACCAATGAAATACCTTTCTTTCACGTTGACCCAGGCCATGAAATTGCAAGTCTGAAAACACTAGCCAGACTAAAATCTTTGGTCGCCACTATTTTATATTAATGCTTATGAGAAATATGAACAATTTTTAAAAAGTGCATACTTTAGCACTTTATGTTTTTGTGTAGTTCAACCTTTCTGCACTGAAGTACCTGATACAATACCACTAATCACAGCTGTTGGGTAGGTAGGGTTCATTTACAGAGCTTCTGGGCAAATCCTCCAGTGTCTGTCTGAAAGAGTTCCTTTAAGCCTTCCTGAGTCTGTCATAATAGCTGAAGCCCCTCACATGAAGCTGTGCTCACTGGTAGAACAAAAATGTGAAAATCTGGAGCAAATTGGGGAATCTTGCTAAACACTTTTTACTATGAATCTTCTCTTACCGTCTGATTCAAAGTCAGGGAAGGAAACAAAAGTTTGTATTCTGCCCACTCTGCTAGCAGCAGATCTACTTTCTCATTAAACATGCTTGGGTTCAAATATGAAGAGTTTCTTTATTTCATCTATCCAAATTTGAAGAATGCTTTATTTGGGAGGCCAATCCAAGGCCAGCCAGTAATTTCGGGGTGTGGTGGGCACATCCTCCAATTACCATAGGCTATACAAGATTCTAAGTTTTAAACAGTTCTAGAAGCTATCTGAAATGTTTTTATGGCAACATAAACCCCTAACTGCCTGAGTTTAGGACACATTCTAAATATTAAACACCTCTAGAAGCTATCTGAAGGGTTTTTTAAAATTGAAACACAACACCATAAATGCAGAAGGATAGACCAAATTCTACATATAAAACACCTTTAGAAGCTCTCGGAAGTTCTTTTTACGGTTACACAGCCCTCTAATTACATTAATTTTGATAGTGTTTGAAGCATAATATTAATAAAGCTATATATATAGTTTGTTCATAAAATTTCGGAGGAGGTTTGAACCCCCAAAACCCCCCCTGACTATGGCCTTGGACCAATCCAAAGTATCAGAGGAGTGAAAGGAGAGTGACTCAGCACTTTTTTCTTCCAATGAAGGGGAAATGCTGTCACCCACACACGCAGGTTTGAAAGCACATGCTTTCCAGGGCACTCACACACGCTGGCTTAAGACACAAGAATATAAACCTATTTAGTTTGAATGTGCTAGAAAAACATTAAAAAAATGTTAGTTGCCAAACTAAAATGTTTTGCGACCGGTAATTTTGCGTCTTGCATTGACATATTGGATTCTCTTTCAGCACCCATTCATTTCTGACTTCGTCCATAAGAGTTTTTATTCCAACCACATTCACCTTTTGCTTGTGTTTCCCCTGACAAACCCACACTTAAAATCCACAAATCAATTTTGATGTTAACAAACTTTATATTACTGCCATCTTTGACTCTTTTGAGAACCACTTCCATTTTTGCAATAGTCCACATACATAAAACTACACTCAGAGATTCATTCTCCCGTCTGTCGATTCCACCATCTATCCTTCCATTTTTACATAACATTCTGCCTAGATACACAAAATCATTCACTTATTCTAACAGTTTTCCATTTGTATTAAAGGACTGTTTACACGGAGCCAACCCACACCACATTTTCTAGCAAGTGGCTACATGAGCCGCACCACACTGATATTAATTACAATGAATAAAGTTTTAAGTTAGCTAATAAAAAAGAAGAATGTTTGTTGTTCAATAAGTTGTTGTATATAATATTGTTTATTTTGTATGTTTTGCCCATCCCTTCATTGCTTAGGGATTAGGATGAAAACAAAGTTCGGAAGCTCCCGAACATTTGTTTCCGGTAGTAGGTGGCTACACGGTCTGCACCGCAAAAGTGCAGAGCAATGTTTGACGGTTCATCCGTGCCGTTGTGATGCAGAGTTGTGTAGCCACTTGCACTTAAAAACATGGATAGCATTCCACCGGAAAAATGCAGTGCGGCTCCGTGTAGCCGGTACTTAAGCTGACAATCATTTCCTGATCCATCCTTATAAAAAACTATCACCTTAGTTTTGGAGGAATTTATACAAAGATCCATTCTGCAAGTCACTTTCATTCTCAGCCATTAATATAGCATCATCTGCATACAGCATCACTCTCACATTAACATTGTCCATTTGTAAACCAACCCTGTCCTTCATATTCATGAATGCATCAAACAATCATGGAAACATAACACAACCTTGTTCAATGCCAAACCATTCGCTCAAAGCTCTATCCAACCTAACACACGCTTTACTTCCATCAAACACCGCCATAATCACATTTACTAACCATGCACCCATACCATACTCTAAGAACATTTCATAAAAAAAACTATTCAGCGAATCGTATACTTTCTCCAGATCAACGAATGTACAATACATTTTCTTCCTTACTGCCATACATTTGTCAATCACTCGTTGCAATGCAAATATCTGGTCCATGTAACCTCCACCAGGCGTGAAACCACATTGCACACCCCGAATCTTGTCTGCAGGTTTTTCACACACCCTCTCAATTAGAATCTTTCCCAAAAACTTTGCTTGGAATACTTAAACTAATTGCCCTATAATTCTAACTAATATTTTGTTTTTTTAATCATGAACCAATATGTTATGTGTTTATAGTAAAAAAAATTAACCAACCAAGCCCCAACCTTCTAAGTCTATGAAAATTAAATTAAATACAATTTGGTACATATTGATAAATTTTGACATTAAGTAATGTTTTAATTTGATCACTTGATAAAGCCGGAAGTTTTTACGAGTCAAGATTTGATAGTTTTCTTAACCGCAATGTTGGTGAAGGTCAATCCACCATTAACAAATAACTTATGTCTTGAGTTTTGTGTACAAAGGGACAAATCATATAATTTATTTTACATATTTTTTTCCATTTTAAAATTTTGTTGCAGAGTACTTTTGTTCAAACCCAAATTAAACTATTTATTATTTACAATTTTCTAATATATATTTACTACATATTATTCACAATTTTTTAATACATATATAAAAGAGATGACATTTATAATGATATTCACCCCGTGAGGGTCATCAATTATAGTGATACTAGAGTTTAAATGATGATTATGTGAATGTGAACTCCGCCAGCATTTCACATGGTTTTAAAATACAATGGAGTTTAAGTTTTAAAATTTCTTTATTATGTTTACATTTTTCTTTAATCATACGGAGTGGTATAATCTAGTGGACAGAGTTCCTTTGTTTGATACTCGGTGCTTCCAAAATTTATCTAGCGAATCTGGAACAGGGTCAAACTCAACCTTGTGAAAACAAATGAGCTAATTAAATAAAGTAGTAGCGGCTCTGTCATAGAAAACTGAGATTAATGGCTAGATGATTTGCTGTGCTGATCACATGACACCCTATTTCCACAAATGTTGGCAATATTATCGCTAACCACAGCAGCTGATTGGTCGGTATAACTCGCTTGTGGGGGTCACACCATGGAGTGTTTTTATTTGACTATACCCAAAGACAATATTAAAATCCATACTATTTGATTTACTGTAAATTATTTTTGTGTGTCTTAAAAATTAAAATATTTTTTCTAGTGAGTAGACAAAGAAAAATAGTGTCTTTACAATAATAGTAAGATGCACTCAAATCTCAAGAAAAGAGTTAATGTTTCCTCTGAGAGCTTTAAATAAAATTGTCTTTCAGCTCAATAAGGAAATGGCTGAATGCAAATTGGGTGTGGGGGCTTTAGGGAAGAAGGGGAGAGGGCTTGCCCACTTGTACTCATGACATCACAGAGAATAATTTGTGCAGGTGGCACTTTGCCACGAAGACTGAGACATTCTTCATTTGCACAGGGACAGATGATGTCAAGTTTTGATACTCACTTTTTATTATTATTATTATCAGTAGCCCTACATGTGTACATATATTTGGGGAATATATGAGAAACCTGAAAATGCCCAGGCGTTTTAAACTATCAAGAAATGTCAGGGAATGTTGTAATTTATCAGGGAAAATAGTAAACTAGCTATATTTTAACCTTTTCATTTATTACTCCTTACCAAATAAATATGAACATTATTTAAAAAAATAGTACTTATCAAAGAATAAATACTCTATGTACATTACTTTTCAGTTTGCTTCATAGGCTTACTAAAAATGCACAAATAAAATGAAATGTGCACAGCGTGTCTATTATAGCCCTACTGTGTATTTGATCATTTTAACCCTAGATAATTATAAAGAAAATAAAAAAAAATCTTTTTAGTGTTAATTGACACTATGTGAGTGATAAACTTTCAGAAAACGACAAAATTAAAGAACCTATCACACAGGCAAAAATATTTTTATTTAATCTCACAATAAATTTAAAATGTTTGATCAATGACCGCCAAGCTTTACACACTACAGTCAACTATCGTTTCTACGACCCCGGGAATAGCGTCCCTCTCGAAGTAACGACCCTTTTTTGGGGAACCGGGAAAAATGTGGGGAAAAAGGTTGAAAAGTTTAAGGAAATCGGCTGTAAAATGTGTTTGTTGCATTTATTTAGGTCGCTGCGTCGCAATTAATTATCTTTGTGAGCGCTGTATTACTAGTAGCTAGGGTGGGTCAGGTATAAAAAAAGACACCACCTCATCAATGCCAGCCAATATCACTTGACTCTGTCCACCCCCTCCCACAAGCAAGACAATGTTTCCCCGCGCGCGACTGGCGCTACATCACGCGCCAGGCTTGCTTTTGCCATTGTTATTTCGATTCTCGATTTGGTTACTATTTTGGTTTGATTTTGTGAACAATTTTTGACGACCCATGCTATTGTTTAACATTGTTATTTTGATTTGGTTGGATTTTGTGAACGATTTTTGATGACCCACGCTATTTTTTATTTGATACGAACTTATAATTTTGACGAAATGAGTGAAAGGAGTACCTTCTTCAAGAAATAGGTAGGTTTTATTTTATTTACTTTTTTACGTATTGTCTAAAAAATGCAATTTTTTCGTATAAAGGTCAGGGGTGAAACAAAATCTGTTAAAATTTCAATAACGACCCCTTCGAAATAAGGACCCTTTTCCAGGGAACCGTGAATGGTCGTAGAATCGAGAGTTGACTGTATTTAATTTATAAGCCAATGCTTTAAATAAGTTAATCTTTTGTGTACATGAATGCTTTTTTGTGTGTGTAATTTTGAATTTTATTTTCAAAATGAATTTATACTTCCTAATTTGTTTGTCCTTCTGCATTTATCGCTTATAACATAGGTAGGTTTTGATAGCACACTGGCATTGCTTTTGGACTGTCTGTTAATGACTTACAGTTGATCTAACCTCCTATAGACTTATGGATCAAGGCCCTTGTGTACAACCCAATCTGTTATTTTGGGCATGATATATTCTATCACAGCCTTAATATATACAAAGTATGGATTAAATAATCAAGTTATGATAGTTAAGATGTATAATTATTATAGCTGCATATAAATATAATAATCTTTAAATTGAAAAATGACAATTGGATATGAGGATTGAACCCGGGACCTTTGGCTTAGTACGCCAATGCTCTTACCACTGAGCTGCCCAGGGTCATTCTTCAGTCATATTTTAAGACAGTCTGTGATGGATGAAAGGAATTTGTGACAACACCTGGATATCTAAACTTGGTAAGAGCTTTGGTGTACTCAGCCTTAATTCATGGAAGAAACATCGACATTTTCAACTATTGCAAAACGACCATTTATTTAGCTACTATCAAAAATATTACACAAATTCACACTGTCATTTAATTGATCTTTGTTGTTTTTACTTTTTAGAATCGTTTAAGGCCACCTACAAAATATATGCCTAATTCTTTTAAGATTTTCTTTATTTATAGCATAAATTAAAATCATTAATATCTAAAAACAAATGTATATATTTTGTGAATTGGAAATATTTCTATAAAATACTTTTGACTAAAACCACTTCCATACATTTTTCAACAAGCAAATTTTGTTTTAAATTTGTTTGAGAGAAGTCACAGTTCCATTTGTTAGTGTAAGATAAGGTGCATCTCCTATGAGTATGCGTTTTTTTAATACTAAAACAGCGCTTAAAACTAGAACCGGCATTACTTCCAAATTACGCACACGTTTCCATGATAGCTACTCTTTATCAATAGTAGGTAACCCGCATCGTTGGCCGGATGGTCTAACACGCTACTCTTGCAATAGACTAGACTGCCGATTAAGGGAAGATCGAGGTTCGAATCTCGGTCTGGTGTACTGAGAGGGTTTTAAAAAAGGGGTTTCGCTCTCCCTCCACGCAATTGTGGGTACACTTCCTTTGAATATAACCTTCTTAATCCCTAAAACCACTAGCGTTATTAGTGCAATTAGTATAACCCAAATGGTTAGTAAGACGCGGTGCTAAAAAAATAGTTGGGTCACGTGGTAAATAGTTGACTGAATTCAGTACGAAAATAGAGCCGTTGTGTTCGGGAAGGAAGGTGTCAGGGGATCTGGAGGTTGTACCTAGTCAACACTCTAGCCAACAGAGTGAAATCATCACTTAGGGGTCATTCATAAACCACGAGACTTTATTTTTCTTACCTTCCCCCCCCCCCCC
>CABFVX010000029.1:0-47958 GCA_902151425.1 Timema shepardi | reverse complement strand
CACACACACACACACACACACACACACACACACACACACACACACACACACACACACACACACACACACACACGATGAAGTCATAATATTATTTTAACGTCATCAAAAATCTGCCGCCGTAGGCCCCTGGCACCCAAGCTGTTGGAAAGTTTGCGTATGAAGTCTTGGGCGTCTGAAAGTGTTAGTCTTCTTACTTTGATATTACGAACAAAATATATATGGCTTTATTTATGGCTTAGACAATATCAAAATTAAGACGCAGTACAAATTAGGGGGCTGTGTTACCATAAAAAGCACTTCAGATAGCTTCTAGAGGTGTTTATTCTTCGGAATTTGCTCTATCTAGCCTTCGGCAATTATTGTGTTATGTTGCTATAAAACACTTAAGATATCGTCTAGAGTTGTTTATAATTTAAAACTGTTTCTAGCCTTCTGCAATTGGGGAATGTGCCCACCGAAACTCCCCCGGCCCTCCAAAATTATTGGCTGGCTATGGCCTTGATGGGTAGTATTAGAAGTACGGATTTTGGTAGTTTTTCTTAGCAAAATATTATTTTGTCAAAACAAACATAATATTACTTAGGTAACAATGTTTGGTCTATGGGCCTGTTTCATATTCAGACTTAGCACACCTACCTAGACCAGAATGGAATGGGCCAGTTTCGCATATGAAACTGGCCCATTCCATTCATGTTCAGGTAGGTGACGTCTTGTATTTAGTATAGCGTCATATTTGAGTCGTACTAAATGACTATGAAACTGACCCAAAGTCTTAAAGCTAGTTACTTTGACAATTCTTAAAAATCTTCCATGAACTTCACGGCTTTTGAGCAGAATTGTAAAAATAAAGAGGGAAAAGTTCTGCTTAAATTCAGTGATTCTTATGATTTATTAAAGAAGGCTGAGTTTACTATGTTGCTACTAACGGAATATTTTATTGATTTTGAGTAAAACATTTTGTTATAAAAACTAACAAAATTTAACTTTTAAGATCTTAAGTGATTTATTATTTTTAAATATGGCTTATGCCAAAATGAAAGCGAAAGGTATGTTTTTAGAGAATTATATAAACCTTTTGTTTCAAGTTTTCTCATTGAAAAAATAGTAAATCTAACTCAATTTTAGTGACAATTAGTTATGAATTTCGCAGTGATGAGATTAACGGGGATGAGGAAAATCACAAATCTGCACTTCCTCAAGCGAATATTTTTTTGTAAGACTATAAGATGATATGTTACAATAATGAATAAATTGTTTTAATTATTTTGAAGCTTCAGAACTTGCATCCCATAAAATAACTACACTTTTTAATAATTCCGATCATTTGTTGTTACACCATTTTAATTCACAATATATTATTTCGTCTTTGTGATGACCACTGAACCTGTTGTTTCATCCTGAGTATACGTAGATTTACACTCTGCTCAATAATGGGGTATGATAAGATAATAAGCCCTTCCAGATAAGGTTGGACTGAAATAATTGAAAACAAGTGGTCGTCTGGTTGAAATTACTAACTCTGCTAAAAAAGATGAGGAAATCAAATCATACTTGTATGTACATCCAAGTCGCAGTCCTTAAATTACAGGCCTTTCCCCCATGATTTTAGACTACACCTAGCCCCACGTAAGGGATTGCAAGATTTTCCGTCACCACGTCTCCCAACTTATATTACGTAATTTTTTAGGATCTGGTAGATTAGATTATTGTAATCGTTTAGTTACGTTTAATTACGTTTAGATATAAGGATTGGTAATAAAGAAAGTGATATGACATCTAAGAATATTTTAAATGCAGTACAACAAGGTGTAACATATTATATACTCCATTCACAGTAGGAATTACTCTCTGAAAGGTCTTTTTTCCTACCAATATACAATATAATAAAGTTCTGGTAGGGAAAAAGGCCTTTAAGAAAACAATTCCCACGCTGAACAGACTTTAAGTTACATTCTTATAATGACTATATTTATTTACCGACACAGTTTTTTTTATTTTCGTCGTACGATTAATTTTTAAAATTAGTTTAATTGGGGACCTCGTATTTTTGTACATAATCTTATAAACATAAATAGTACTAAGCAGGACAAAATACTATCCGTTTTAGATCTGTGTACTATCATTTGAGATAATTGGTATGCCAGGCCTCCACCGTGGTTCGGATTCCACGTTAAACTGTAGGTCCTCCATTTCATCTCACAATCACCCTACCATTACACATTAGCGTAAGTGCGTATAACCCGAACGGGTAGTAAGACGTGGTGCTAATAATAATAATAATAATAATAATAATAATAATTATTATTATTATTATAGTTGGCAACTCTGCTATTTACAGTAGCGCCATGGCTTCTTTGGTGCTGACTGACAGCTAACAACTGACGGCTTTGAAAAGTTACCAGACCAAATTATGTATCCCTACGCTGAACCATATGATCTGAAAAATCATGTGTTTAGCAGCTGTCACTTCTGACAGTCAACATTTTGGTATACCTAAATATTGACTTTCAGAAGTCAGCTGTGAACTGTCAGTTAGCACCAAAGAAGCCACGGGGCTACTGTAGTTCAACCACAACTGTTTCTAGAATAGTTTTCGGGATCGTCGAAACTTGTAAATCGTGCTTATTCTGCCTTTTCAACTTTTATTTTTTGTCCTTTGTCCTTGGTGTATTTGAAAAACAAAACAAACTTAGTCACGAATTATTTTGTTTTTTTAAGTTTTAACTACCGTATATGACTCGACATTTTCCCATGACCTGGATTTTCAAGTAATTTTTGTGTGCAAGTTGGAAGTTTCAAATTAATTCTATGTGAAGAGAGAAAAACAAAAGCCGCATTGAATCATGGCTTTCTTAAGCCTTTGATTCGGTCCACAAATAATTCGCTAGAAAAACAGGATATTATTATATTTCTATTTTAGTTACTACCCACCTCGGTGGCGTAGTTATCTAACGTGCTAGTTTCGTGTTGAGCGAGACTGCAGAGGACCATAGAAATTGAGGTTCGAATCTCTCTCGGGTGAACTAGGGGGGTTTCTTAAATTGTTTTCCATCTTCCCTCCACGCATATGCGGGTTCACTTCCTTTATATTCAACCTTCCCAATTCTTATCCCATTAACATAATTAGTACTTAGCGTACACACCGGTCAAGTAGTAAGACGCGGTGTTAAATAAATAAATATTTTAGTTACTAGTATTTAAGTAATGCCTAAGCTATATCTGTAAAAGTTAGGGTATTTAACCGAAGCAAATGGGAAACAAATTAAATCATATCAAAGATACAACGTTCGTATTGCAGCTCGTCTTTTGTCCTTAAAGTCTTACTACTCTCTTAGGCATATGATTTACACTAATGGTGTAGGGGTGAGTAAGGTAAAATACAGATGAATTTTACCCGCATTTGCCTGAAGGGATAGTATAAAACCATTAAGGGAAATCTAAGTATATTCAGGCGGTGTTACGAACCTAGAACTCTTGTCACCGGAAAAAACCCAGACAAGACGAGATTGACGCATTCAACTTTCGTCTTTTCGGATACACGTCCACGTATTATTTTTTTAAACTCAGCATTTAAGCAGTTTCAAAGAATAATTTGTATATTAAATTTTATAAGTGGATTGACTTGTTATTCTAAGGACCTGCCCGATGGACTGGTAGCGTTTAGTGAACGGGACAGTGGGATGAGGTGTAATTGGGTCATGGCCGGTCCATCTCTCCAATTGTCGTCGGGCGGTGTCGGGTGGTTTCGCTCCACTGGTCATTTTGTGTGAAGATCTAGGCCACTATTCGACACGAATATAGGTCACTAGAGAGGGAGGTTCAGTTAGTAAAGAGTGGTTGACCACAGGTTTATACACCCTCATCGGTCAACGTCACCCTCTTCTGGTTTACTGGATATGGTGGGGCTGGGGTTCAGATCCCTACCGGGTATACTAAGGATGCTTTTCCCTAAATAGTATCTCACTTTCTCCCCCCGCGTGAATGTGGGTGCATTTAATCTAAATTTTATATTCCTCATAACAGCATCGGTGGGACGCGCAGACCAAATGGCATGCTCATTTGATCTGGTTTTCCGGTGCTGGGGATGTAGGGCTTGAATCCCGTCTGGGTATTCTGAGGGTATTTTTTCTTCTTAATAGTTTCCCCCCTCTCTCCTTTCCTCACCCCACTTAGTTGTAACTATTGTACTGGACTATTCGTGACCACGCATAAGTTAAATAAATGCTCCCTCCCTCCGCGTAAAGTACGAATAGCAACATTGTGTCTTCATGTAGAAAGACTAAGTAGGGTTCATGCCACACTCTGTGGAACGATGTCACCTGACATTTATTCACTACTGGTAGATACGAACAGATAGTTTAGTCATTTAAAGTATATTGCTGCCACGATATATTGAAGCAAAATCAACCTTGGCTAGTAGTAAAATATTTTTTTAACATACTGCATTCTTATTTATCGAGGGGATTTTCTACTATGCTAATTTTCCCCCCTATAATTTTCATCATTTATTATTTTTAATACCTATTCTGGTATACGCATATATAATAATAATTACTCTAATAGGTACGGATGAAGGACGTATTTGAAAGGTAATCTCTCTACATCAACACGGAAGGAGAGTGGGAAACAATTGAGGAAAAAACACCTTCCGTAGACGCAATCGGGATTCGAACTACTATCGCCCCACCATAAACAAACCATTCGGCCACTGAAACGGGCTACTTTGTTAATTATTTGCTTTTATTGTCTATAGCAATTGCAATACACAGAAATTATTACAAATGATGGAAATCATCCATATTCGAAATAAAGTGAAACACCGAAGGTAAACTGAAAAACCGTTTGCTTATTCTGACTTAGGGTGACTTGGAGGTCCGGGATTCAATCATCGGTCCCTGTACAGATTTATCTGATTGCCAAACCCTTCCTTCACCTTTGACAATACGTGTATTAATCACAACTTGTGAATGTGGGGAATGCCAGGCCTCCACCGTGGCTCGGACCCCACGTTAAACTCTAGGTCCTCCATTTCATCTCGCAAACACCCTACCATTACACATTAGCGTAAGTGCGTATAACCCGAACGGGCAGTAAGACGCGGTGCTAATAATAGTAATAATAATATTCTGGTGTGAATGTGGCATTCTACAGCACCTCCTCCCCGCGTGTTTTGCTCTCTACATGTGGCACCAGCCTTTGGGTTTTATATCCCCCACCCCTTAATAACTCAACGATGAAGCCCAATCCCAGAGAATCAAGTTGGCTAAACGGGGCCAGGCTCTTTCGGATCTTGATAGGTTTTATTATTCGCCCGTCAAGGGGTGCTGCTTGCGCCCGCCATAGGTCCGGTCATCGTCTGTCATACAGACACAAGTTTAATTTTAAACTCGTTAGAAATGAGGTGGGAGGGGAGGCAGGAAAAAAACTGTACTGAAGATCTCTTTCTCTTTTATTCGTGCCGTCAGTGGCGCGCTGCCAATTCAACTAGGAACACTCACAGGTTCTAGACAAAATATGTATTTAAAAAACCCTTTCATGCTGTTGGTAGTTATTGTTCCATAATTAGTTAAAAAAAAGTTACCCTCTCTTCTCTTCGCCACCTACAACCACAAGAACTTCCAGTACTTAGTATGCAATAATGTCACTAAGGGCCAGTTTCATAGCCAAGTTTAGTACGCCTCAAGTGCGGCGCTACACTAAGTTCATGACGACACCTACCTAAACTCGAATGGAATGGGCCGTTCTCGCATAGGAAACTGGCCCATTCCATTCCGTTCCGACTGTTTTTTCCCCCAAACTCTTTCCACGCTAATATAGGTGCACACATTCTAAGGAACTTCTTAGATTAAATCAATAACCTTTGTGATAATTTCCACACATTCTCTTTACCTGATAATTGTTTTTTATTGATGCACACTAAGGCCAGACTATTCTCGAAAACTTACATACTTTACAATTTTCAAAGAAAAGTTACTAGATAATACTGTCATGCATGCATTCATATGCCATTTAATTTGACCTGCAACTGTCACTTATGATAGATTATAAATACCTAAAATATTAAAAAAGTTTGGGTTTTTAAAATGCATTTCCTATGGAAATTGGCCTGTACCTAAGAGAACATAATTATAAATTAAATTAAAATGGTGTTCGCTTAGCGATAAAATGGGTATCCATATCTTGTTGGGATTCCTTCCTCCTCCCTTCCCGGTGGACACCATCGAGTATGAACCCAGGTGGTTAGGTATACATTGATGGTCACAAGGTATAAGACAGCAAGCTCAAAAATTAGCATATTGCCGGTGAGAGGTGAGGTCGAGGTTTGAATATCGCCCGGGTGCATTTGGAAATTAGGAGAATCCCACATTTGATTTATCATGATTTTCCCACCCTTCTCCATGCTAATGCAGGCACAGTTCCTTTAAACACCCTTCCTCATCCCCTACCTCTGATAAGTCGTTGATATCCCTTGTGTCAAACATAAAGAGAGCCAGCCAAGCCAACCTGTGTGTCCTGCCTTAATCCTGTGGTTCCAGAATGATCGGTTACCAAACATGTATCTCCTATTTATAAACTTGTCTTGTGGAAGTAGTACATTGCTCTGTCTCTCCTATATGTTTTTGTTTAGAGGGTCTGGTGAGCACATCCGGTTGAGTGTGCCAAGATTCCTCTCTCCTCTCTTTATTCCATATTCCTGCCCCAAGGCTGTTGATCGTACGTGTGGAATTTATATTTACCGATGACTGAAAGAATAGAAACGTAAACTTGCGGTGGATCTTGAAAATTGAATGAATATAATACTCAAATGACAGCCTTGAACCCTTCACTCAATTGTGAGCATACTTCCTCTTAATTATTTAGTTTATTTTTAACAAACACAAAGGTTCTTGAAAACTTATGAGGATATTTAGTAGGAAGTGCACCCGCACTAGCTAAAGGGAAAATTGTAAACTTACATTGGAAAACCAAACCCCATTGACCTGAGATTCGCTCCTCCTACCTTCCCGCCGACAGAAACGGCACAGCGTAGAAGTTCCTTTGGCGCATATAGGCTTATTGGTTGATCGATTGCCGTTCTTAGAAAATTCATATTGAATACGCCATTAAAGAAAAGTATTTACAAATAAAGAAACGACTGGTTCCCAAGGCATTAAGAACACACACAATTTGCTTCTTGGACAAAAAATACCCGAAGATTCGAAGTTTATTCATCAATTAGTTCATATTGCAATTAAGGTGGTCCAGCGCCTTGGTCGCGTGGTCTAAAGCAGGGATGAACAAACTACGGCGCGCCGGTGTGTACAATCCATCCCGCGGGATAAATAATTGAAATGTGTTGCGCTGTTAAGCAGGCTTTTTTTTAAACACAACAAAACTGGATTTTTTGTCAAACCATGCCAAAATCAACATTTCCATACTTTGTAAATCATACCCTAAAATATATGGCAATGTTTGCATCCTCATACCCATGCGAACAAGGGTTTTTAATCATGAAACTTGGTAAGTGATCATAGAAACCTAACTTAATGATGAGCATCTTCTCTCTTGAGAATCACCTCCTCAGTTAGTTTAACCCAGATTAAGAAAATAAGTAGAATGGAATCTCATTTACAGTTTCACTAATCTCATACCCCATCATTTACATCTTTTGAACGAACTTAAACACATACTAAGCAACTAAGATCTTTTATGGTTGTTTTGTATTATCATTGTATTTAAATTTATTCATGTCAATTTATTATGTTTGCCTATAATATATTTTTTAAAATTAATTTTGAAGAAAAATTAATGAGTAAAATTGTTTCGCAAGCTTATGTTTTGGAATTTTTTACTAGTCCCAACTGTAAATAAGTTTGTACATCCCTGGTCTCACGCGCTTCTCTCGCACTAGATTGGACTGATGAGGCGGGGAAATCAAGATTAGAATCTCGATCGGGTGTACTGTTTTCCACTCCCTCCCACGCAAATGCGGGTACATTTACTTTAAATATAACCTTCCTTATCCCTATAGAGACAATCGTAATTCGTATACATGCGTAGGCCTATAACCTGGACAGTTGGTGAAACTTGGTGCTAAAAAAAGTTCAAACATGACCTGTATGAGCTCAGATTCTTTTAAGTTGGGTGTGTAAGGGACCTGAGAAAATATCACTTTTTTTCAAATTTTTACTGACCAACTTTATTTGGTCAAAATAAATAAAATATTGCTTCAGTAGACATATAGAGTTTAATTTTCTTCACATGGTGATATAAACATGTGTAATGTGTAATGGTAGGGTGATTGTGAGATGAAATGGAGGACCTACAGCTTAATGTGAAATCCGAACCACGGTGGAGGCCTGGCATTCCCCACATTGTGATTAATACACGACTTGTTAGAGGTGAAGGAAGGGTTTGGTAATCAGATAAATCTGTACCGGGACCGAAGATTGAACCCCGGCCCCAGCACAGAAGTCAGACACCTTATCCCTAGACCACCAGGTCACCCGACACACTTTTTAAATGAAGATAGAAGGCTGTCATTAAATTCTAGGATACCCCTGACATATAAGAGAACTGCTGATATGGTAGTTGGACCTAGACGTCTCGTGCTCGTGACTCTCCTACGTTTTTTTTTACACCCACCGCGTTTCTCTTGCATGTTGGTGGAAAGATTGCATTCACCTCTCAGAATAAATTTACCCCACTATAACATTACACTTCCTTTTGATATTCAAAAATATTAAACTTAAAGTTGTCCTTAAATCAACATATTTACATCAATTTGACTAAAATTTACATATTCATTTTATTTGAAAGCTATAAATAAGTGGAGATGGAGGTGGGGATATAATATGACCGAATCCAAAGTGTGGTAATTTGGCCAAAAGCCAATCAATCAGCTGTTGATCGACTCAGGATTCAAAATGGAATAGCAAGAAATCTTGAAAGGTGTTGCTTACACAGACTTCACTGATCACACTGGCTTTTAACGCCAACTGGCTAGATTCGTGTAGTTATTTAAAGATTTTCGAACGAACTTTATTTCTGTGTTCATATATTTATCTTCTATTAAATAAATATATTTCCAAATTTCTTTCTCGAGAGTGTTTTACACACTCAATATCCCGTGTTTTGAAATAGTGTAAGTTGCTTATAACACGAGCAATTATTAAAGCTTGATCCACACGCGTTCGCCGAGAAGAGAAAGTGCAAAATCTGCTTCTGGCGCAACAATTCACTCTTTGTGTTGACCCATGATGTATTGCAACGCAAATTTAAAAACAGATAAGGTGACCTGGTGACCTAGGGGTGAAGTGTCTTGACTTCTGTGCTGGGGGTCTGGGGTTCAATCCTTGGTCCCGGCACAGTTTTATCTGATTTGCCAAACCATTCCTTCACCTCTGACAAGCCATATATTAATCACAAAAATAGCCTCTTGACGTATTCAATTTTCAAAATACTGACGGTGGAAGGAGGTAAGCCCGTAAGGAATAAGGGGAAGGAAGAAAGCGGTTCACAACTTCACATAGCGTCTAAATTCATCCAGCTTAAAAAAAAATTGCTAGAAGACTGCTCCATATCGCTTATATAGGCATCAAACTTTCAAAAAAATTCGCCACCACCTCTCATGGCTTGGAGAAATCCCCTTTCATTTGAAATGTCTTGGAAAATATATTTTCCTACCTCAATAAAAGTCCCGCCTCCATGTTTCACTACACGTGCAGATTATATACACCCAGCCGATACTAGAGCTCTCTCTGTTAAGTGTTGCCAAATATTCTTGTTTATCGACGTCATATCTAGGGAAGATTGGCCGCACGAAAACAATGAAATGACAACGCCGTTTCCCAATAGTAGCCATGCAGTGTATAGTTAATGCCTTGAAAAGAGGCAAATTTACCATACATGTACTCTCAACTGCATGCATTTAAAAACCATTCAATGGATGGTTTGATATATTGAATTCATCAGTTTCTGTAGAACAATATATCTGTATGTTGGTAGTATCCTGGTGATAGGGTAGCCTCTGGACGCTAAACCCCACGCCACTGGGCCAGCATTCATCGTGTATTACTTTTATGTTCTTTTGTCCTGAAGTATTTTAAGTGTTTCTATAATCATTCACTTTCCCTCTTGAATAACTTAAATTTTAATATTATTAATATTAAAGTATTAATTTATGTATTTTGTGAATATGAGATCTTAGAATGGTTTAATTAAGACCATTCCTGAATCTTTTACTGGGAAAAGAAGTAAACATTTCTATTTTGAATTAATTTATTTCCCTTCAAAATGTTACAGGAATACTCACGATATCTTATGAGTCGCGTAGATACCCTTTTTGGGGTCTTTAAGGTTTATGGCTTGTATCAATCAGTATAATTGATTTGATTTTACAATCTTGGATTGAAATATTCATTATTTTAATCTAGTTGCAGATTTTATAACTGTTACAATTAAGTTATTACTCTGTAAATTCTACTCGGCAACAGTTTATTTGGTTTGCTTTCATATTTTGAATATTGGCACAGTTAACATAATTGTTATATCACCTTATCAATTCTTTTAGTCGAACTAATCCCAATTCTTTTAGTTGAAATAATATTTTAACCTAAAATGTTTTTATTTCAAAATTAATAGCTCCAACCTCTCAGAGGCAAATAAGATAAGATGAGGCTGACACCTTGGTCCAGGTTCCATTTGGTTTCTGGTAAGAAACCTTTTAAAGGTTTCCGGGACGTGTGACCAGCGTGATTTTTTGTCCAAAGAGCCCTTTGCGGACCAGCTTGTCGAGCACGCAGCCAATCCTCCTCCACTAGCCCAGACAAGTCACGTGACTTGGTCCTATTACATGGTGAAGGGGTTGAAGGGGTAGGTATAGTCCTAGAGCCCGTCAGGGGGCCGGAATCGATACCGTCCGGCAGCAGACTCTTGCTCGCTCGAAGTCTGGACTGAGCCAGCGTCGGGTGAGACAAGGTGTCGCCGGGTTTCTATACAAGCCTTACATGACTGACGGGAAGATCTCCATATTGACTAGTCCTTCCGTAAGCAAACCCTGATGGACAAGACATTACCACAAACTTCCACGCGTTTAACAAAAGATTTATAATTTTGCAGCAAATAAATAACATAAGAACTAGGCCTTCACACATTCCCTGTCTTCACTTCCTTAATTTTTCTATTGCATAAATAGGCTACTCGGTTTTTACAAGTTAGTATCTTTATTTAATTCCACTTTTACGCCGTTCTTTGAACGGAAAGGAGCTGCACGTTAATGTCATTTAGGGTGCTACATGGGAGTGCATTGAGACGCGTATCAGACGTTCATAAATCCTGACTTATGTATGGAGTGGTTTGATATTTTTTAAATATTGTTTTCACCAAAAGTAGCAAAAGATCTGATCACTTAAAAAGTATACATTTTAAATTTTAAGTGTTTGAAAAAATGTGATAATTTACACAACTATAAAATAATTCCATATTATCTGAAAGTTTTCTGTAGTGACCCTATAAAAACATGACTTTATTGATAGAGGAAGGCTAGCTTTAGTTTGCCAACCCTTTGATTTTAATCTCAGAAGCACAAATTTTCGCGCAAGCTTACTTTTTAACTCGTCAGAAACTTGTTTATATTTTTCGCCTACATTTTGTTGAGAACTATATTAAATATCTAAACGTCTGCAACGCGTCTCACAATGTTCTAGCCATAAAATTAAGCGTTAAAACTTATTGCACACTTTCAGGTTTCTCTCAATATCCAAATTGTGGCTCATTATTTCAAAATAGGGCCTACCCCAAAATGAAATTGAGAGATACCTACAGTGCCTTAAATCAAAAGAGCCTTCCATTTTGAGATTAATAGTATATATTGTGTGAAATGTAAAGTTAGTTCATTTTTATCCACGTTCTGCCGAAGAAATAGAAAATCAAATCTAGCCTTTAAAAAAATGACGCAATTTGTTATTAATTGTTATGGCGATTTATTTTAGGATTCTTATGGTTTTGAAGCCTCGGAGTTGCATTCTCTGAGACTTCTAAGCCTTACGTTTACAATTACGGAAATTGCTGCAATTTATTTCCGCTTATCCAAAGTTTAAAGAATAAACTTTACCATGTAGAGGAGTAGCGCTTCAAATCAGGGTTCTGGGGTTTGAAGCTCCTCTCCGGGCATATTAAAAAAAAATGTTTCATCTCATTGGAGGTTTTCGGAATGAACTGTAATAGATACGAAAGTGGTACTTATTTTGACATTTGAAAACGTAACATCAGAAGGGCGATACTGTCGGTTGATATTATTAAATATGCCGAAATGGCCGTAAAGTGTTTTTTATTGCCAGTAGCTGTTACTCGAGAAAAAAACAAACCGTTCTGGTTGGATCTCTTCAAAGTTGTATGCGTTTAATTCCGTTACGCTGTCAAGACTGCTCTCGAGTTTTTGAACCCGTACTCTTAAACAATGTACAGCTTGTTTCAAAAACTGAGGGTCAAAACCCCGTACCCGCGTGTGTCAGAACTTTGTTCCCCACCGCGTCTTACTACCCATCCGGGCTAGCTGTATTTAATTGCATAAATTGGGTTAAGATTGGGAAGGGAATGTAGAGGAAATATAACCTAATTTTTCGTAAAGGGAGAGTTAAGACCATTTAGGATTAACAATTCTTAGATCACATGGCCTGGATACAAACGTAGCCTTTCTCACTGGCAAATCAGACAAAATGAGCTATAAGCTTAGTCCTTGGGTCCACTGATTCATAATCATCGTTGCTAATGCCACATACACACGGGCGATGTTTTCGTACTTAGTTCAGTAGCTAAATTGACATTCAAATAACGATGGCTAAGTAGCTACTAAGAACAATACGACGCGCATTCACACATCATTATGTTCATCCTTGGTTAGAGAATGACACACACATTTATTTTTACAAAATAGTTTTAGTATGTATATATTCAAAGCTTAATCTATATTTTGAAACAACACTGTATATTCCTTGAATTAGAAATGTATTTATAAACCAATTGAATTAAAACAACTTTACCTAACTTTAAAAAAATCTTTTTTTATTTTGTTTGAAAGACACAGTTAATTTGTTAATATGACAACTTGTACCGCTTTTCGCATGAGTTTGTACTTAAAACATTTCTTAAAACTAGACCCGTGCTGTTACAAACAATTACCATTTTCACAAGTTTCTATAAATGCTACTGGTGTTGGCGATAATCACTTTATCTATAATGAATTAAGTATTGAACTCTGTATGAAAACATCGCCCGTGCGTCCGAGGCACCAGTTACAGATAAATCGACAGATGATTAGTTCTTTGAAAGTTGTTTTTAGCTATTTTGCCCTCTGTCGTGACGATGAGACCGGACGTGTTTTGTTGAGTCAGCCGAACACTTTCTCTGCCACTTTGTTGTAATGGGAGAGCAGAGCATTCATTGCTTTAGCGGTTAATATATTGTTGTGATTTCTTAAGTTACTTAATGCTCACTTTCTAAATACAGGGTCAATGCCCAAACATGCCTTTAGTCTTATGGCCATTGGAAGAAACACATTTGACACCTCTTGACAATCTCTTAGATCTATTTTTAAATATTCTAATGTCATGTCTGGTTTTCTGAAGCTGTAATAGTTGTTGAAAGATGGTTTCATTGATATCTCAAAAGATAGTTGTCTTTTTTCGATGTTGCTACTCAACATTTATAAATTCGTGGTAAATTTAACTTTTTTTAAAAAATGTAATAATTATCTTATCTCATACCTGTTATTTGTATTTAAGATAGCTGTCACCCTTTCCCCCTATTCCTTCTGTGGGCCTAGGACGTCAAGATTGGTTGCGGTTGAGGATGGGGGGAGTGACTTTTCCGATTGTGTGGGTTCGTTATGGACGTCCGGCTTGTGTTTTTATTGTAATTTAATTGTTATTTTACAAAACGTTATGTTAAATATTAGAGGATATGGAAAGACTTATATCTACTTAGTAGCTCGGGACAGAACGAAATATGCATGGAATGCTTAACCAATGGACTGACTGACCTCTAGGTGATCCTATAGTATGATTTTGGTAGGAAGAACAGAAGTTAGTTACTAAAGTTATTAAAACAGTTTTAATAAATGTATACATAAAGTCATGTTATCTGCAGGTAACACTTTTGAAATATATTTTCAATACCTTTAGAATAACACAAATAATAAAGTAAAACGTTATCAATGTTAGCTTCAAAGAAATACCCGTGAATTTTCTCAACTTTTTCCTCATATACACCTACTGATGAACCAGCGTCCTAACCCGCGTAGCCCTAAACACAGGCAGAGTAAGTAACCCCCTAGACTCGTTGGTGATTAGTCAGCCCTGTTAACTTGGATACACTATTTATCCTGGCTTCTAGCCTTATTTACCGTGAAGATTTCTGACACTCTGTTGTTATCACATGTTTTATTTGTTTACTAACTAATCACAACACCTTGAAATACTCGTTTTGTCATTCACAATCCAGAACACAACAAATGTCAAACACGCCTCAGTCTAGGACGTGTCGATTAGTCATACACAGTGGCGGCTCGTGTATAGGCACTGCGGAACTGCAGCATCTCCTATTTCCACTTGATATTATCGATAACATTTAATATAATGAGTCCTTTTTTTCTTTAATTCTTTCTTTATTTTTGTAGTACAATATATATTCCTTAAGATTAATTTCATTACTTCAGTAGCCATCCCCTAGTTTATGAAAAAGATACAAAAATCTTTGTATGGAACTGTGCGCTTCACAGTGCCGGCGACGTGGTGTTTGACTGCTGTACGCATGCGTACATAGGAAGGGGTGGGGAGGAAGGCGGGACTGCCAGGTAGAGAGAACACTGTTGCTCTCAGTGCCGGCTCTGGCGTGATGGTGGAAGGAAGTTTTTTACTAAGCGTGTGTTGTGCTTAAAAACCTTGTACCATATTCTTGAATGTGATAAAGTATAGAGTTAGATTATTATTCTGCTTCTAACTATTCTATTTGATTAATTCTTTTTCGATTCTTTTATCTAACAGAGACTAAATGCGCTTGCAGTACTTCAATAGAGAAAAATTTCCCCAATTGTCATCCAGATATTAAGGAGAAAATTATTGAACGTTTTGCCCAAATTAAAACAATAAGAATGGGTTTCATTTTTAAATGAATAGATCAAGCTTGAACTGACCCGCCTCGGTGGCGTAGTTGGCTAACGCGCTTGTCGTGTTTAGCTCTACTGCTGAGGACGGGGAGATCGAGGTTCGAATCTCGGTTGGGTGAACTGGGGGTGGTTTTTCCTAAATTGTTTTCCACTCTCCCTTTACGCAAATGCGGGTTCACTTCCTCTAATTCAACCTTCCCAATTCCTAATCCATTCGAGTAATTAGTACTTAAAGCGTATAACCCGAACGGGTAGTAAGACGCGGTGCTAAATATTAATTAAAAGCTTGAACTGTAACAATTTCATTTAAAGTAAGTCAAAAAGCTTTTTTTTGTTAAGATTTTATCAAGTTCATGAATAAATTTTCTTTTTATACATGTTTTTTCCTTCTACACATTTTTAAAACAGGCTAAAAAAATTCTGGAGCAGCACCCCTACTAATTTTACCTACGAGCCGCCACTGGTCATTTATATCGTCACTCGTGTTTGACTGGTCCGCTGATAAGAGAGATCGGGGATCTAATGATGGCCTGGTCTACTGAAGGTGTATTTTCCTAAAAATTTTCTAACTCTCCTTCCATACAATTGCGGGTAGAATACCTCTAAAACGCTTCCGTCCTCATCCCTAAACCCTTGGAGTAATTATAGATGCGTGTAAATTGAACAGTCAGAAAAGCGTGGTGATAAATAAAAAAATCAATAGGGTGTATTTCCGCGAACGTGAAGCGTCTCGGTCGATCTAAAGCGAAAAGAGGATGGAACGACCGTCTACCGAAAGTGAATCTTCTGACGTCACTAAATCTGAATCTAGGAGTCTCTCGGTTCGTTGACCTGAGAGAAACCGTCCCGCCGCTGAAGGGAGCTGGAGGGGGAGGGTCTATCGATCCAAACAACGACTGCGCCATGACAGGAGAATATTATACTGGAACAAAGAAGTATCATTGAGTGTGTGTGAGCGAGAGTTTTTATATCCCTTACACATGGTAGATGTTTTCGTACATAATCGAGTATAAGTCAACTATTGCAGTGTGAACGGCCAACTATCATATAGACTAATGTCGAACTAAGTAATCATAATGGAAAATGTTGAGTAATTTGATAGTATTTAGGTCATATATAATTTAAAAAAATATAGTATACAGGTTTTTTTCAAAATATATATTAAACCTTTAATTTATACATACATAAACCATTTTCTGAAATTAATCATATTTTTGTTGAAATACCCAAAACAATAATTAATACAATGACCGCGTTGTATTTTTTTCAAATAGTAACCCCGCTGGTTGTTTCGTGTTAGTTTCCATCATTATTTGGAAATGGGGTTATCTACGGCGTTAAGTACTAAAACATCGCCCGTGTGAGTGTAAAAGATACGTACAGATTAGGCGATCCGAGTCTGTAGTGAAATATGCTCACTGTTCGCAGTAAGCACCCGCGTGACACGAGCATTCCTTGAACCATCGGCGAGCTAAGCTCACTCGACGGGATGATCTTTGTTCAGTTTAGTATTTCCGAGGGTGCACCGCAGTTACGACAACGAGGAAACCGTAGCTTTAATTTAAAACACTACGGATTTTTTCCAGATAAAAAATTGCTGTAATAGTATTTCGGTTGTCTATAGCTCCGAGGTCGAGCACTAATTAAATCGGTATATTAAATTAAAGAAAGAGAACTATTGATGGCTGTTGATTCACACACGGTTTATTCAAATGACCTCTGTTAATTGCTTATACATACTCCAATTAAATGCTTTATATCAATGCACACTTGTGATAATAACGTAAATTATTGTACTCTGTGTTAGACTACGACTGCGAGAGCCAGTGCTAGTGTATTTGTGAGTCCCTGACTGCCTTAAACATACGCACAAGCGGCTTTTATATGACATACCCCTTGCCTCTTGGTCTCTTCGTCAACAGTGTAAAAACTATCTAATAGAGAGTCCTGGCGACAGGTGTTGTGAAGGCTAGCTTCTTATTGGTATAGGGAATTGGCGTTCTTTTGCCAAATACTGCGGAGTTCTTTTAACAAGAAATATTGTATAAAAATATATTTTAATGGTGTAATCCCTTTACATTATTTCTGAAAAGCGCGTGTTTCTTCATGGATGAATCATAAAAGGATACTCTACATATTTTACTTTAAAGAAAAATTACCTTCATCCATGACTTTTTACACTCTAAAGTGATTCAAACCAATATCATTACACATTCTGTGCAGGGCTGCTCTACTAATTATGTCCAATCTACTTTAAAAAACCCAACGAAACGCGATTGCTTTTGATTTCTTCTCTTTGATTTTTTTCTCTTGCACACACTTCTTTAATAAAAAATTGTTTTTTCTACTAAAGAAATGTTTTCCTTCCACGCATTTTTATTCAGGTTTTATTTGTTTAGTAATTTTCTTTCGGATCCCACATAAAGACTGCATTACAGGTAACGACTTCTTCTTGGGGAAGTTGGTGCGCGTAATGCAGCAAAACCACGTGGGGAAGACCATATCGACTTCCCTATGAATATCCGAATGTTTTGTTGTTTTCAAGAAGCTCATGTGGAAGTTGTTGCGTCTAATAGCGGCTTGGGCTTCTCCACGTCAACTTTTTCTATTACGCATGCTCCGATCTCCAGTCTCAGGTGTTTTCTCGCAGGCTATTATCAGCGTCTAAAACTGCAGTCAATGTTTTCTTGTTGCTAAGTGGCAACTTGTAGGTTTGTGATTGTTCATTTTTCTTGAACACGACTGATTTGCGTTGTTACACTAAGCAATTTTTAAGTAATTGACCTTCATAAAACTATGCCGTGTTTTCTTCCTTATTATCAAAAATCTTGTCGCTAACTAGACTCCACCCACCAATAAAACTATTCTTGGGGAAAATGATGGGGAAGTTACTAAGTGCTATAGGTACCGACTCTTAGCAACTTCCCCACGATGAAGCCCATCTAAGGAAGCCCACGGGGAAGTCGTTACGTGTAATGCGGCCTTAACATGGTTATTTTTATAAATGTCTATAAACTGAAACCTCTCTTCTGTCCACTTCACCATGCTCGCAAGTGGCTCATGAACACGTGCATACTATCCAAACAAAACATTGTTCCAGCTAGAACTGAAAATCCCTTTTGTGTTCGTTGCAAAAACCGACAGCCGTCACGAACCGCTCGTGAGACCATCCCAATCACACGAATACTCCACTACAAGTAATGTCACACAGGATCAGTTCGCCTAATCTATACATACCTTAATTTAGTCGTTGTTTAATCATCCTACTAGATTGATCTCTACTTGAAGTTACCAATCGGGGGTTGAACACTTATCTTTGCCTGAAGATTCTCATTGAGCGGCTGTCTGTGCTTGAAGTCATTCGAAAATAAAACTGTATAGCACAATTTTAACAAGTACATAGTAATTATAAAATCTGATTTCATATCAGTTTAGTTGAAGAGTTAATAAGGGGCCAAACTTGCTATTTCATACTTTTTGTGTTCCATTGTAAAGGTAAAGTAATTATTAATGTATGGGGTTGGCATTTCGTATAGTTAGATATTTGTATGATGTTTACACAAGGAAATATTTTACTCTGTGTTAAAAAGAAAAATAATCTTTATAATGTTTAAGCAGTTTAAAATTGGTATATGGAAAAAGGTTTTAAAATAATATTGCTATAAAATTAATTAGTTAACTTAGAAATGCATAGTAAAAAACTTTACTAAAAAATTAATTATTTTGAATATTATTAAAACAAGAAAATTTTAATACTCGGCTCAAATAGTGAAATTTAATATTTTTCCATAAAAAGCCGTGCCGCAACGGCGTTCCCTATCCACCACACCCCGGCTAAATGCCAAACTGATCTACTCTGATTTACCCGTAATAGAAAGTTTGGGGCTAGGATCCAGGGCTGGTGCTTCACAATCTCCCTTCGCGCGAATACGAACTCTCTAAACTCTTCCTTTCTCATCCCTATTCAATTAGTAGAGTTAGGACGGGTAGCAACACGCTGAGAAACAAATGATTTAATATTTTTTTCTACTAGACTAAGAAGATAATAAATGATGAAGGAATTACTAAGATTTACTTTCTCAGTTTCAAATTTAAGGTTATTTTCGGGCTGTAGTCAATAGTGTGTCCTAGGTTAATTTAATTTTAAAGTCACTTTCTGTCATAACCCTGTGTTTTAGAAAATGTACTAAAATTATAATTAAGTTTCTACTTTGGTATTATGAGTTATATATTTAAAACTCAAAGCAAACAATCACTTCTAATTTTGTTCAAAGAAAGCTCGATATTTTATTATTATTAGCACCGCGTCTTACTACCCGTTAGGGTTATACGCACTTTCGCTAATATGTAATGGTAGGGTGATTGTGAGATGAAATGGAGGACCTACAGTTTAACGTGGAATCCGAACCACGGTGGAGGCCTGGCATTCCTCACATTAACAAGATGTCTTGTCAGAGGTGAAGGAAGGGTTTGGTAATCAGCTAAATCTGCTGGGACCGAGGATTGAATCCCGGAACCCCAGGTCAGAATTCTGACACCTTACCCCTTTACCGCCAGGCACCTAAAAAGCTCGATGTAGAAGACGGTTTAATAGTAGTTTCGAACGAGGCCGACATTGAATGCTTATTGTCAGCTGTTTGAGGCAAAACACTCTGTGGCTTATAATAACTTAATACAGTCAAACTTAATCCAAACTATTCTATAAACATATAAACTGTTTGTGTCTATAGAATAGTTTGAATTAAGTAGTTAACCATATTTATATAGTTTTTGTTGGTAAAATGAGAATATTATATACATTATTAATAAATTGCGATAAGTATTATTATTTTTAATTGACCACATAGAAAAAATTACGCTGGTAGGTATGTCGATAGTAGTTTTTACCCAGGTACGGTTCTCGTAATTCTTTGTCTTTCTCCCACTCAGCTATTACAAATTGATTCTTCTAAGATATCGCGTAGCTAGGACGAGAAATCTACCCCTTAAATATATGCCCCCAAAGTTGGCTAGAGAGTTAAACAACTTAAATTTCGAGATTACATGAAAAACAATTGTTGACTGTTTTTATTCTAGATCTAGCATAATATATAAACACGCATAGAGAAGCACTTATTCCCAATTGGATAGCCGAAAAACTTAACTTTACGTTTACAACATTCCATATTTGTTAAGTTAAAACTCAACGATTTTGAGGTGAAAGTGCAATTATGGTGTTTGAGATCTCCTTCGAATTCTTTAAGTCACACATTCAAGTAAAAATTTGGTTTATAATTTTAAAATGTAGGCTTGGAAGTATGTATAGTATGATTTTGGTAGGATGAACAGTAGAAGTTAGTTACTAAAATAATCTTAATATGTTCATACATAAAATCGTTATCTGCTGCTGTCACTTTTTTAATAGGTATTATCAATACCTATAAAATAACACAAATATTTTAGTAAAATATTAGTAATCTTGGCCGCAAAGAAATATGTTTACTGTTCCTTCAACCAAAATCAGGGTACGCGTATACACACACATACATTCATTACATGTGTGTAAAATCCACTTTTCAATTCGAAGCGACATTGAATCGAATATAATATTAAATATAAAATATTCTCGAAGTCAAATTGGAGTTAACATATGTTTTGTTAGTTATTTTATGCTCGAAAAAATATATTTTGATTATTTATATATTTAAAAATCTTGAAATATGTTTTATTACACAATTGTGTGTAATATTTAGTTTTCTCTGATAAATCAAGCTGTTAACATAACCTAAAAAAATTCAATTACGTCAAATTTTTTTCATATGAATATTGCTTTGTACTGTATATTATCAGTCCAGAATGGAAATAATGGACCTTTATTTACGAAAAGTCGTAGTTGTTGAAGCTGATATTTGTTTCGAAGTCAAGTTGAAAGCTTCGCACTCTCCTATTATTTATTGATGGTGTTGACCAACATAAGGTGGGGATGTAGGGAACACAAGAAAAGAGTTGTTCATGCAGTTTTTATAGCAAAACTATTATTATGGTCAAAATAAATAAAATATTGCTTCTATACATGGTAAAATTTTCTTCACATGGTGATATCAACAGTTGGTG
This sequence comes from Timema shepardi, assembly GCA_902151425.1. Classification (NCBI taxonomy): domain Eukaryota; kingdom Metazoa; phylum Arthropoda; class Insecta; order Phasmatodea; family Timematidae; genus Timema; species Timema shepardi. The sequence continues at coordinate 26,720 of CABFVX010000029.1, read as the reverse complement.
AAATATATGCCGTGAATATAGTGGTATTATCTAACAAACTGGTTAAATGAAGAAAAAAGTTTTTTATTAAATCCCAGGACAAATATTCAAGGATTTGATATCACTATGTGAAGAAAATTGGACTATGTTTGTAAAGAAACAATGTTTGATTTAATTTGACCAAAAAATGTTTAGGTATAAAAACCGCATAAACACAGTTTTTTCTCGCGTTCGCTTCATTCCCACCTTGGTTCCCCCCTACCAACAAATCCTCTCATTTCCAATAAGGTAATCGTGTCTTTCTGCTTGTTACAGGTCCCACCGCAGCTTCCTACTGGACACTGGAAGCAACTGACGACGTCCGGTGAGTTTACTTTAAAATACAACATTCCCACCCCACCCCATCCCACACGGGGACTTGCGTAGTAACGTACAGTTGAGGTGGGACAATTTGCAAACGACCTCACAATAAATTTAGAGATAACCCTAACCCAAAGCATGTGGACTTAAACATTCTGATCCCGTGCCCATGGTAGCACACGGTCTTGGGCGTTGGTTTCGCAATTTATAGATTTGCCCGTGATGGGAGAGTCGAAGTTCGAATCTCGGCCGTCTTCTCTCAACGCCAATATTCGGCTACATTCCTTCTCATTTACCCTTCCCGTCCCTATTCTTAAGACCTCTGTTTAAGGTACTAAATAAAAAAAGTGATAATTATTAATAGCGTCACTCTTACGTGCTAAACGCATAAACAAACAATAACTACACCTACATTTGCTTATATCAAGGAGGTTATATTTTTGGCTGCATTACAAAACTATGACCCATGTATAGCTCTTTTCAATAGATAATTGACAACTAAAATGCCATAGCTGTTGAATACAAAGTTGTCACGCCCCTGAAAATGGTGTTTTTTTTCTTCTGAAAAACAAAACAAACTCACGAAACTTTAAAAAAAAAAGTTAAATAGGCCCTACATGGATATGTTATTTTAGTATATTCACCTGCAAACTACATAGTAAGCCTATATACTTGGAGGATGGAAAGCGAACTGATAAACCACAGCTATACTTTCAATTTCGAAACATTGAGTTTGGTAATGATTGCTTCTATTGTAAATCTCTAGCAAGAGCAAATACTCATTTTTAAACACGTTTGACTAAAGTCTGTTAAAGGTAGGAATTGATTTCTGAAAGGCCTTTTCCCCTACCAGAAATCTATTAGGCCTATATAGTAGGATATTGGTAGGAAAAAAGACCTTTCAGAGAGTAATTCCTACCGTGAATAGAGTATAGAATAACCTTAAGATCATGGTGTGACCTAAGGTGACAGACGATACATGTTCGTGTGTTTTCTCTTGCCGGAAGCACCAGAGCATGCCTCTATTAGGTCTGTCTGTTTCTACGAGCTTGTCAGTTTGCGGGACGGGATGATATAGAATCAAGGCCTTAGTCTTAAGATCATAATTATATGAATTGTGAAATAGTTGTTTAGGCTCTGTTATCGTGTTTCATTGAGGAGATCACAAGTCTTGAGTCCCGGTAAGATTCCCGGAGGTGTTAACAAATTGATTTTTCACTGCGTCTTAGTTCTCATTCCAGCTACAAGCATACATTAACTACGCTATTTGAATAGGAAGAAGGAAGGTAACATTTTATATTAAATGTACCCACATTTGGATAAACCACCCTCAACACCTGAATGGTATTCGAACGCCGATATCCATCTTTGGCAATCCAGTCTTAACACGAAAGTGGCATGTTAGAATATGCAACCACCGATCCAGATATTCAATATTTGCCATATCAAAGTAGAAAATATCTTGATGCTAGAACTGAGTGTCACTCACTATATATGTAGGCTACTGTCCTATTATTTACAAACTAAGCCTGAGGAAGGATGTTTAGAGTAAGTGTACCCGAATTAACGCGGAGTGGGGCTTAAAAACTTGTTTGTTGAATCATTTGTCGTAAAACACCTCCAGGACACCCGACAGAGTTGAGAACCCTGGCATACCCCTACGCCGGTAAACCTCTCTGGTTTACCGGTGAATAGGTAGGCCGAGGTACTCATCTTGCCCATTTTGTGTTTTGAGGACGTCTATGCATACCACGTTATTTACAACACAGATTCACACACCATGTATCGAGTCTGCTTTCTAACTTAGGCCGTGGACCAGAGTTCTAGGCATGACTGGTTTCCACAAAACAGATGCTTTGCCTGTAAACTCAAATTCCGTTTGGGATCTAGTAGATTCCTAGGGTTTAAAGGGGTGGGTGGGCAAGCGAAGTTTCCTCATATCCTTCTTAGGCCCTGTGAGGAAGTAGTGTTCGCGGTTTCTCCGCTGTCTTATTGTTATTGGTTGCTCATTGTTGGCTGCTTGGCGATAGTGGGTCGTCGCTTCATTAGCGGCCATGCGCTAAAAACTCGCTTCGGTGCTCTAACACCCGGATTGAAGCGGACTGAATCGCGCGAATTCATTTAGGGTATGGCCATATTAGAGATGTGTTCCTTAAAGAAGATCGACAAATCGCTTGCTACAAAGATCTCATTCTATTATCAGGCGAGGGTGTGAAATATCGCCGCGTTTGGCCGCACTCATATGTATATAAACATATTAAAACAAAATTAAGTACGGATATCGTTCCGAGTGACCGCTGTCTAACTATTTAAATTGGGAGAGCGGAATTGTATTAGTTTGGAATGGTATTCATTCAGGTGTTGATCAAACAAGCAACCCCGTTGAAAAGTTGGAATTGTATCCACAAATGGCGAACCTTACGTCTACATTATATGCTAAAGTAGACACAAAGCTTTGATCGTATTATTAGTGGACAGCAGAAACACCAAACAAAAGGCCATTATAAAATTGGGGACTCCTCTAAACTCACTCCACGTCTACTAAAGTGCAGCAAAGTCACTATTTTTGGACTCGCAACTCGCCGGAACCTGAGTGGCTGAACTGATTTTCTTCAAATTTGGTTGCTAGTAGTATTCTTATAGTTTGGTGTAACTTTAAGTATAATGTGTTAGAAATATAAATGTATGGTTCTTTCACACAGAGATAAAACATAAGTCACTAGTATTTTGTTCACCTACATATTAACCTATCAAAAACATGTCGGTTGATTTATTCATAATATTTTGTTATACTTATTATGTTATTCCACGGTCTAGGGGTAAGGTGTCAGACTTCTGTGCTGGCGGCCGGGGTTCAATCCTTGGTCCCGGCACAGATCTATCTGATCACCAAACCCTTCCTTCACCTCTGACAAGACATCTTGTGAATGTGGGGAATGCCAGGCCTCCACCGTGGTTCGGATTCCACGTTAAACTGTAGGTCCTCCGTTTCATCTCACAATCACCCTACCATTACACATTAGCGTAAGTGCATATAACCCGAACGGGTAGTAAGATGCGGTGCTAATAGTAATAATATTTCACATACCTTCCTTAAATTCTTAATGTACTGTATGTACAGTAAATAAAATGATTTATGTCTTATTTTCCAAACCATGTGTTTATTCTGTATTTTTACAGTGCTATCCTGTTTTAAGAGGTTTCAACTGTTGGCTAGAACTTTAATAAAAGGAAATGATTATTATTATTATGAGTGTGGGAATCTAAAATAATGGGCCGAATGAAGAAACGTAATAAATTTATAACCTATGTATTTAATTTATTAAATGTTTTGTATTGTGTTTTTGATTCACGCCTTCATTAGGAAATAATCAATGGAAAAAACATCCTATTTATTACTATATGAAGTGTTGGCAATCTTTTTAAAAAATAAGTAATATTGGTCGACAGAATAAAAAATATACTTGATAGTGCATATATGATAAAATTATATTTTATTTTAAAATATGGACACAATTCACTATGAGGATTTATGAAATATCTTTTACAACCATTTGAATAGTACAGTAATTGCATTATAATCGAAAGCATCACATTTAACTCTCTCTCTCTCTCTCTCTCTCTCTATATATATATATATAGAGCTGCACTCCTAATAAGTGTGTTAAGAAGTGTCCACAATTTTTAATGGCTTTTTGTTTGGTGTTTCTGCTGCCCCCTTTGTTAATAGTTTGCTGGACTAATAATACAGTTTTGTGTTTACTTAAGCATACGCACTAAGGCGTAAAGTCCGCCTTTTGTGTATACAATTACAATTATTCATTAGGGCTGCTTGTTTGAGAAATACTGGAATGGATACTATTATACAATGGGTACAATTCACTCTCCTCTTAAAATGAACCTCGGCGTATTTTTACCTTAAAGATGCAACCCCGCACTCTCAAGTTGTCAATGAATTCCCAAGGGATCAAGATTTTTATATTTAAAGTTTTCTAGTTAAAAAACATAAAACGCATAGGCCTACTGTTATATGTCTGTCTTTCTTCTGCTATACAATCATATAAATTATTTCATCATCCTCCACCCTCAGAATATCCATTGAGGTTCTGCCACGTGAATCACCTGTACTCTATCCCATCTGGAAATAGACTGGCGACTGCGTCTTGGAAAACACCCCATGCGACCGTAGCCGCGCGACTCCAGCTGCAGTCGCAGGTAGCTGTTGCGGCTTGGATAGCGCATCTTTAGAAAGTGAACGTAGAATTCCCGAAGTGAAGCTTAGACCAAGGAACACAGTTAGAGAAACAAGGCTGCCGTGGATTGTTGGGGAGCTTGCGAACCACTGCAATGCGGGTCCAGGGACGCGTCTCGACGCTGGGGGCGGGTAACGCGGCATTAACTACACTGGCGGGCAGCGCTATGGAGTGTTTTGCATCACTTGTGCCCGACAAGTCTCGACCCCGTCATCGGGCCCACCAGATTGGGAGCCTAAGAGGGTCGGTCGAAGTTACACTGTATCCATGCCAAGCCGTGATTTGGTTCTGCGGTTGGTTCTCTTGACAGACGGTGTCATTTGAAACCGTATTTCTATTGCGTTGCGACTAAACTTTTACGGCCTTTCCCCTATCATTCCCCTTACCCCCTATTTCATTTTACATCCCTCTTCCCCTTTCCATTCCATCTCTCCCTTATTCCACTTTCCATTCTTTTTTTCTATCTCTCTCCCTCATCTTTTACCTACCATCTTTTTTCCTTTCTTAATTTCGCTCTCCATCCTCATTAATCTTTCTCCCCTCTTTTATACTCTTTCTCTTTCACTTCTATTTTCTCCATTCTACCTAGTTTTTATTTTTTACCTCCCCCTTATTTATACCTTTCTCTTCCCCTTTCCACTCGTTACTTTCTTCTCTTTCGCTCCTTTTTTAATTTTCTTAGCTCTTGTATCTTTGTCAGAGTTGATCATATGATGACTACACACAAAGAAAAGTCTGGGAAACGTCAGATTTCAATTTAAAATAAAGAAAACTAGAAAATTCAAATACTTGTTTAAAAGAATCCTTTAATTTATTACTAGACTTTAAACAGCAAAAGTGAGATATTTTGTTTATCATATGTTAAGAAAATTAATTGACTACCAATAGCATTCTAACTAGTCCTGTGGGAAATGATATTTTGGCTTAAGGAAATTTTCGTGTGGGAAATAACATTTCCTCGCGGAAACGGTAAAAAATCTTAAAAGCAATTTTTGACTTAAGGCTTATATTTATTTTTTAGATTTTAATTCTAGTCCAAACTTAGCCTTTCCATTCATTCCGACAAAAAAAAGAAGTTAAATTAAGTTAAATGTAGTGGTAAATGTCAAAAATATTTTTGAATATTCAGGAAAAGGGACAAAAACTTTGATTAGGTTGCAGTTATTTGTATAAACATTTTTTTACATCCATTACTGTTTCTAGCCCGTGGCCTTTAAAAAAAAATTCAAGCCAAATATTTTCCACTACTGGCTTGTTAGGCCTGTCGTAGCTTCATATGCCTTATAATCTAACTTAAGACTAGGACAGGCACAACATCCAGTCCCTGGCCGTTAATTCATCACTAATAAAGAGTATACCCACTTTTAACCAATGCTACATTTTCCGATCATGACTGGGGAATTGAACCCGGTACCTTCAACTCATAGACAGTCAAGGCCGTCACACACAGAATGCTGTGCTGTCCTCTGCTAAAACTTCACTTTGGTTTCACACTAATTGCTAAGCTAAGCATTGGTTCCTCCTTTCCCTTCAGAATGCAGCGTTGTTTCTTTCTGGCTGCTCCAGTCAAGTTTAGTTATAGCTTTCTCCAAATGTCTTGTTTTAGTTCAGGGGATAGTACAGAGGAACAGAAGATACTACTGTTAGCAGCTGTTTTGGAAGACGTAGAAAATTTAGGAGGGTGAGGTTTGACTTTATATATTAAAATGGAAGCGTTAATTGAACGTCATTTATCAAATATAAAACCTAAATAGAATATGACTTAAATACACGTGAAACAAACTGAAAACAAAACTTTAACATTTATTTAGTTATTTTCACCAAACCAGCGCGTCTGTTCAACACTGACCCCAAGTTACGTTATGCGCATGCGCAATGTAAGATAGCTCAAGATGGGAGATGGAAAAACTGCCCGGCCAGCAATCGGAAAAAACATAGCGCGGCGTAGCAAGGAATAGCTTAGCTTAGCTTTCTGTGTGAACCAACACATTTAAATACATGATTCGCTATTTTTCTAAAGAGTTAGCAGATAAAATAATACATTAAAAAAACCCACAGTTTTGTACATAAGAATACGAAAAACATATCAACTGAGCCAGTGTGCCCGGCTATCTCTTACACGTTTTAACTACTAAACCTCGCTCTAAAAGCGCGGCTGTATTCCAAAAATATTAGTTTACTTACCTATTATAGTCTAGAATACAAAATCAAACGGATGCCATTCCAAATATAATATTTACGTATTGGACTTTGCCTCTAAAATTATGTTTTCCTGCCTTAAATTTATTCGGGGATGAATATTTCCTGTGTTTGTGTCCCAGCGAGTGTCAAGAGGGCCTTGTGACCCAGTAAGTAGCGCCCCGTGTCGTCGCGGGGACGGACCTTGTTGCTGCTGTGTGTTGCCATGGTGACCGCATCGCTCGATATCGCCTGGCGCCACGCACGCGTCTGTCCGCAGCGACAATCTCTGACTAACAGCCATACATACACCTGCTTCTCAAATCAGGTCATCACACTCGATTTTCATTTTTTACTGATATATTTAAAGCGCACTTTCCAAACACAGCACATGATTTACGAACTAACTTAATTTAAAACAGTATCTCTAATACAGTAATGCTACACACCCAGCCCTAGCGTTTATATATTTACTTATTGAATTCCAAGACTCACAAATTAACTTAACCTAGGATAGGATTAAAAGAACACATCCAGTGCCAGCGTCCAAACATTGATTGGTAAAAAGAACCCAATACAAAAAGTAACCAATTTCTTTTGCATAGCAAGGAATCGAACCAGGCTGTGGCTGAACATCTATATAATTACTTCCACATGAATGGGAGCATAATCTCAGTGCGAGTATGTCATATCTTTTGAAATAACTTGATTTTCATTTATTTAAGTTATTTAACGAGCACGTTCTGAACATAATTATATCTGCACACGAAAGCTTTTATGGGCGAGAGTGAAAAGGTCTACCAATTTTGCTTGGAAAAGTATTTTCATATACCTAAAAGGATTCTTTTACTTGCCATAATTGATATGGGACCGACGGCTTTACTTTTTTATTGCCTAAGAAAAGCCCTTCTACCTAGGCTGGATTTGAACCCATGAACATCGGGTCCTAGGTAGAGAACGTTATACCCAAAGACCGATTTAGTACCAACAAAATATTGAAAATTGACTACGCTTAAGTGTTTGATATGATCTTACCTATAAATACAGTTTCAAATAAGCTATAGGTCTTAAAAAAAACTTCAACTAATAACTACCGTACTATTAAATTACCCATTCGGAACAGTTTAAATTGGACGACGTACTTGAAACTGTCGGTAGGTCTGGTACAGCCACACTTTCTTCAAAGCTTCTTATTTGATTAAAGGTGGGAGCTTAGGGGACGAGAGAAAAGGTCAGTATTTTGCCGTTTTTAGACAAAAAAAATCTTATAAATATAAATCTGAGATTTCTTCAGTAAAAACGTAGTTTTAATTTTCTTCATATTATAGCCTCAACAATTCTTGGATATATGTCAAGGGTGTTCTAGAATTTAATGACGTTTTCTCTTCTTTTAAAAAGTTTGTAAGATAATGCTGCTATGCTACAGGCAGATAATCAACAACTACTAATATCACCATGTGGAGAAAATAATACTCTATATTTCTATTGAATAAGTATTTGATTTATTATGGTATAAAAATGTTTTGCTCTAAATACTGCAAAACCACCGGCTTTTCTCGTGGCTTATTCACTCCCACCTAAAGCTTTTTAATTTACTATAGTTGCGACCCTCATTTATACGGTATAAAATGAGCTTCCCGAAAATACTGTCATATAGACTTTGCTAAAGTGACCCACATCGATGGTATCGCGCGTAAAGCAGATAGTCTGGTTAGAGATGGGGATCATTTTTTTTTGATCCCAGCCGGATGTAGGCCTACTAAAGCAATTATTTCCCTAAATGGTTTCCCACTCCGCCTCTAAGCAAATGCGGACACATTTACTCTACATTTACATGCTGACCTCATTGTAAATATGCAGACAGCTCAGCGGGCTGCAAGAAATTCTTTTTATCTTTGTTTTTAATTTCCATATTTTTTAGTTAATTTTTACTTTTACTCATTCAACATGCGCGCTTTATGAGCAAACTGACTATATCAGCATATAACTTAGAATCCAAAACAAAAACACCCGCCGGTCGTCATATTATGAAGTAAAACAAATACCAGCAAATCAATCAAATCTTAATTAATGCAATATGTATTTTGGGTAAAATAAAACCTGCATCAGCAGGCACGTATGCTAAACAGTTTAGTTTTGTCTGGATTATTGGTGGTGAGTTTGGCGTTCGAATCCCTGCCAGTGTATTGTGTTTAGTTTTTCTTATATTATTTCATACTCTTCCTCCAAGAAAATGCTGGTATTCTTCCTTTAACTATTTACACCTTGCTAAGTACTCCTTTGTTGTTAAATACGGGTAACCCGTAAGGGTAGTAAGTCGCAAAACCAAAGAAGAAAAATAAAACTTAATGGAATATAGCCATCAATGACTCAACCAAAAAGTTATTTATATCTTGAATCTGTCAAATATGACATCTACCAAACTCATGGCTTGGCGTTTGGGTACGTGAGATTCAAATGAGTAGTCTTCATCTTTACTTATCGAATAAGGTTCTTTCTAGCGCGAGTATTAAGTCTGCTTACGTTGACTAAAGCCTTTTATGGCTTGCACGCCTTTATATATCATCTAAGTAAATATATTTTGTCATTAATTTTTTTTAACTTGGTTTCTCCATGTTACTTTTCATTCGGGTTATCTGCATATTTTTACACAAATGGGATGTAGATTATGTTATTGATACAGTGAAACCTGTTTAACTGGGATCTCAAGGGACCTAACATTTTGTATCACTTATAGAGGTTTTTCATTTATCCAATTTCCCAAATAAGCAGGTTAACATGACAATTGTCTTACTTATAGAGGAGAGGGTCCCACTATGAGAGGTCGAAATGTATATTTATCATATAAAGAGGTGGAAATGTTTATACTTATGTACATACAAATGTAAAAGAAATGTATATTTCATATTGCACAATTTTTATTTAAAAAAAATTTATGGCTTAAAAAATCAGTGATATTAGTTTGTATTAGATTGTTAGTTGCTTTAAGGTGTTTCTCCATAGTATACACTTGATCAAATATGTCAGGATTATTAATATTTGACATCTCAAAATATTTATGTAAGTTTTCTAAGGCTTTTTCTGCGTCACGCTTTGATACTCTCTCTAAAGGCTCTTCACAAGTTTCACAACCCCCCTCTTCTTGTTCTATCTCTAAGAACTCAGAAATAATGTCGTCGTCAGTGAGCTCTTCCGATACTAGTACATCATCGTCCATACGCACAAAATCCTCAAAAGTGGGCTGCTGGTCATTTTCATTGCTACTACAAGCGCCAATAATCTGGTTCCATTCTGCAAATGTTTCACAGTTCTCTTCCTCCTCTTGTAAGCTTTCAGGTTCCGGTTCATCTGTCACTTTGAATCCAGCTTTTCTCGCAAATCTCATTGCCTAGAGGATGTTAATTTCAGGGATTTTATTCTCTTTTATAGACTTTATTAAATAGTACTGATAAACAAAGCAAGTATGGAAGAAATTAGACTGTTGGTAAACAAGCGTGTCGTAACTTGTCTAAACCTGATAAATTGTCTCACTTATTACGGGTTATTGAGCTACCAAGTCCCAATTATAGAGGTAAACATCGAAAAAATCTATGAAATCTAATCTCAGTTAACAAGGTCTGAGAATTCCGAGTAACAGAGGCATTTTAATGCAAAAGTGGCGGGACCTCATTGTAATTATTAATAACAAGAGGTTTCTCACATATCCAGGCCCTAGTTAAACAGGTTTCACTGTAATAGATAATAGTGGAATCATAAAGAAAGTGTACCCGTATTTGCGTAGAGGGAGAATAGGGAACCATTGAGATTCGAAAACCAACCTTTCCTGCACCGGCAAGCGGCCTAACGAGACAAGACCTCCTTGCCTGCGTACCCATCGATGTGCGAATGAAAAGTGAGTTGAAGTATCTTGTCTAAGACCAAAAGCTGTGTGGCGGATCTGTTTGTGGTAATGACATTAAAAGTACAATATTTCCCGTGAACCGGGTGTATCTGTCTTAGGGTCGTGAGATTAGAGAAAGTGGAGAGGGTGTTGAGGCCAGGCACGACTTGTAGTGAGATACACTCGTGGGAACAAGGTTATTATTTTTTTCCCTCTAGGCTGATTGGTTTAGAAGGGCGAACTAGAGAATGAAGGTACAGTAAGTAGCCCCATGGCTTCTTTGGTGCTGACTGACAGCTCACGGCTTTGAAAAGTTACCAGACCAAATTATAGTATGATTTTGGTAGGAAGAACAGTAGAAGTTAGTTACTAAAGTTACTAGAACAATTGTAATATATCCATACATCAAGCCATGTGATCTGCAGCTGTCAGTTTTGATAGATATTATCAATTACTATAAAATAACACAAATAATATAGAGAAATGTTATCAATGTTGGCTGGAAATAAACATGTTCGAATTTTCTCTACTGTTCTTCCAACCAAAATCAGGGTATATGTATCCTTACGCCGAACCATATTATCTGTAAAAACGTGTGTTTAGCAGCTTTCACTTCTGACAGTCAACATTTAGGTATATATACCTAAGAAGTCACCTATTAGCTGTCAAGTCAGCACCAAAGAAGCCACGGAGCTACTGTAGTAGCCATGCAAGCAGCACCCACATCGGTGCTCACTCAGACTAAACGCCAACATCGGTTAGTTTGGTTTCACTGTTGCGGGGAGATCGAATGTACCGTAGGTGATTTTTCCTGGACAAATTACCAGTCTCCTTCCACGCAAATATGAATGCATTTTCTTTACGTTTTACCTTATTCAGCCCCAAGCGTTAGATTATTTTTTTGTTTAGCGTACACTTTGTAAAATAATTAAAATTTCCTCACTCTTCAACTCCACCGCCCACCCCACACCCCCGCAGTGGAGGGCATGGGAACACAGGCGTCGGTTCGTCCTGTGTGGTTTGCATGTAACAAGGAGTTTGGGGTTCTAATCCCGGGTTGTTGTACAGTTGTAGTTTAAGGAGTAGGACGAAATGATAAAAAAAACAAGAAATCCGATAATATAAAAACTAATACAAATTATCTCCTTCCCGCCCCTCCTCCCTCTTATAGTGAAAACTTAATGTTCTTAACTTAATCTTTGGTTAGCTGTAATCCGTCTTGTGTTGTAAAACAGACGTGTTAGGTTCTGATGAACCTAACGCTCCAGTACCAGTTTTATTTATTTTCGCGCTCTTCTTGAAACGAGGCATGCACACTTGAAGCAGTTCTGCTGCTTGTTGGGTCGACCGGATAGTGGCCAAGGCCGCCGTGGTCTGCCGTCACACTGAGTGCTGACCGGCCGGCTAACTTTGTGTGTGATGTCATGGGGCGCTACGTTGTGTTCGGTGAGACTAGGCGGTAGTGATGTCATGGGGCGCTACGTTGTGTTCGGTGAGACTAGGCGGTAGTGATGTCATGGGGCGCTACGGTGTGATCGGTGAGACTAGGCGGTAGTGATGTCATGGGGCGCTACGGTGTGATCGGTGAGACTAGGCGGTAGTGATGTCATGGGGCGATAGTGTGTGTGTGTGGTGAGACTAGGTGGTAATTATGTCATGGGGCGCTACGGTGTGTTTGGTGAGACTAGGTGGTAGTGATGTCATGGGGCGATAGAGTGTGTTTGGTGAGACTAAGCGGTAGTGATGTCATGGGGCGCTAGTAGTGTGTTCGGTGAGACTAGGCGGTAGTGATGTCATGGGACGCTACGGTGTGTTCGGTGAGACTAGGTGGTAGTGATGTCATGGGGTGCTAGAGTGTGTTCGGTGAGACTAGGCGTTAGTGATGTCATGGGACGCTAGAGTGTGTTCGGTGAGACTAGGTGGTAGTGATGTCATGGGACGCTAGAGTGTGTTCGGTGAGACTAGGCGGTAGTGATGTCATGGGACGCTAGAGTGTGTTCGGTGAGACTAGGCGGTAGTGATGTCATGGGGCGCTAGAGTGTGTTCGGTGAGACTAGGCGGTAGTGATGTCATGGGACGCTACGGTGTGTTCGGTGAGACTAGGTGGTAGTGATGTCATGGGGCGCTAGAGTGTGTTCGGTGAGACTAGGTGGTAGTGATGTCATGGGGCGCTAGAGTGTGTTCGGTGAGACTAGGTGGTAGTGATGTCATGGGACGCTAGAGTGTGTTCGGTGAGACTAGGTGGTAGTGATGTCATGGGGCGCTACGGTGTGTTGTGACGCTAAGGGCCATTTCTATAGTCAAACTAAGTGCGGCTCGAAGTTAAACACAAAACGACACCTACCTAGAAACGAATGGAATGTGCTAGAAAACTGGCTTATTCCATTCTGGTCTAGATAGGTGTCGTTTTGTGTTAAGTTTCTAGGCGCACTAAGTCTGTCTATGAAACTGGCCTTTATCCTTTATGTATTAACATAGTTTTGTTTTAAAAGTCTAAATACAATTAATTTTGTTTTGAAATTTTATAGATAGTATTATTTAAGATGTATTGTATTGATACGATTTATAACATGTGAGAGGTTGGCCCAGAAGTATATATTATATTGTGACTTAAGAAGAAGAAAAAAACAAAGCTTCCGTTTTTATATTGTCTAACAGTAATGAACACTAACATTTAATATAATAGATACACGCCCAACTTCGCGCGTTTTGAGGTCGGATATAAACATTTAAATTATAATAGTCCTTTTAGGAATGAACTTTTAAAAAATACAATAATTTTTTTTAACAAAATAATTTCACTATTTTATTAGTGCTAAAATATCTGTTGATATATTATCAGTCTAAAGTTACAACTGTAGGTAACATTTTTTAACCGTCAAAAAAGTTTAAAGTTATTCTTATTGTACAGTAGGTTTGTCTTTGAAGGATCCTTTTGGAGGACATTACATAAACTGAGTAGTTAACACCGACAAGTGAATCTAGGAATAATTGTCTTAAATTTTCCAAAAGTTATGACTGAAAAATACTTGGGTTAGCGTATGGATTCATTCAGACCTGAAGGTTGCAGCTCTTCATACCTTGACTGATTAATTGATTACTTTACGATTCTCTTATAAACCACACCGTAGTGGAACCAAGCGAGGTAAACTCATTATTATTACCTTTCACCGAAGATGGAGGCTACATAAAAGCAGTTTAAATACTACTTAGCTGGGCGGCAGTGGCATCACTAGGGGGTGCGGGCCGCACCTGGTTTCGCCAAAGTGACTGTATACTAGTGGTTACCAACCGAGGGGAGTGAGGTGAGGTGGGGACGTGGATCAATTTTGGAATGACATTAAAAATCATATAAAAATTGAAAATAATTTTTATTTGACTCTGTAACTAAGATAATTATCTCTTGGGGTACAAGCTGTTGTTATCGTCTATGCTGGTGTTTTTATAGTAGTTGATTTTGTTAAATTGTCTATCATTTCAGCTACATTATTAATCCGCCTAGGTGGCGTAGTTAGCTAACGCGCTAGTTTCGTGTTGAGCTAGACGGCCGAGTACGGGGAGCTCGAGGTTCGAATCTTGCTCAGGTGAACTGGGGGTGGTTTTTCCTAAATAATTTTCCACTCTCCCTCCACTGAAGTGCGGGTTCACTTCCTTTATATTCGACCTTCCCAATTCCTAATCCATTAGCGTAATTAGTACTTATGCGTATAACCCGAACGGCGCTAAAAAAATACAATATTTTGAGTCTATTGCAATATGTATTTGTATACAACTTCTACATTAAAGTTTGATTCACACTAATCGGACTTTGCGCAGACCGTGCTGGGACTGTGTCGTCTTGGATCGTTTCAAAAGTGATTTCCCAATTTCACGGTCCAGCACGATATGAACATGGTCTCAACACAGTCCTATCAGTGTGAATGGTAGCGACACGACACAGTCCTATCAGTGTGAATGGTAGCGACACGACACAGTCCTATCAGTGTGAATCAAACTTATTTGGACCGTTATTGACTATGCAAACCTAATACATTAATGAATATCATGTAACGTTATAGTTTAACAAGCTAAAATAAAAGTTTTTACTTTGAATTAAATTGTATTCTTATAGAACTTACACTTTACTCTTAAGAGACCGTAAATGTAAATATATTTAGATTATACATATATTGTAATTTAAAGGTGAACTTTTAATTTTGCAAGTTGTTTATGCCACTATTTCCATTACTCTGTGATATACCGGCAATACGGTTACCAGTAACATTAGTACAACAAACATTACTAAGAATTCTGTATGGTTTATTAGGCGAGGAGGTCCATGGGGGTGACACCATGAGTTACCGCACCATAGCTACGCCACTGCTGAGAGGTAGGGTTATTTGTGTCACTGCGTCTTATGACTCGTTCGGGCTGGCCTCATTTGATCACGTAAAGCGTTGAGCAAGGTAGAATTGAGAGGAAATGTACCCGCGTTGACGTGAGGGAAGAGAGGGAAAGTGCATAAGAAAATCACACATTACGCGATATTTGAACCCAGACCTTCAAGTCACCGTATAATCAGACTAAACTAGACTGGCGATTATTCTGTGTGTCCACCGATGGGGTTGATAAGATCCTTTCTGAGTAGAGCTGACTCTGGTGAATTTCACAGTAAGATTTTCAGTACTTGAGTCGAGCATATTCCTGACCAGCCACTTCTTCTTTTATCAAAAAATAATTTTCGAACCATAGATTATATTTCTGAAAAAAAAAAAAAAAATGAAAAAAAAGTGGCCCCAAGGCTTTCTCAAGGTTCGTTGGGCATGTGTGCCCTCTCCTAAGATAAGCATGTTCATTTCACGGTCGGGCGGCGCCATAAATTTCACTATTCCCTCGATTTGTATCCAGCCGCCAGCCATATCTCGTCATCCCCTCCATATCCTAACGTCACGAATGTCCTCATCCTCGCGTGGGCGTCGCCCTTAGAACCCCCCAATCACTCCCCTCTCCCGAAATACTGTGCACCCTAGTGCCTGTCCCCACCTTGGCGAGCAGATAGCACGCGACGCTCAGGCGTCGACTATTTTTACCGCACTCGTCGAGGCCATTGGCAAGGACACACATCACAAGTGGGCGAATTTCCTTATGTATCTATCCAACTGTATTTTGAACTATTTATTTTGGCATACAGGTCCGGGCCAGGTTTTTTTGTCCCTAGGTTCCACCTATTTATTATCCACTTAACGAAATCTGTTTAGTTTGGTGGACAGTTAGTTTACGATTCCTTAATTTATAAACACAAGGAAAATAAGATGACTTACAATGAAATGAAATTAAAATAACTAATAATTGGAAATATACAAGTTCTCTAACTTTTTGTGCTTTTTTTTTTCTTTTGTCCCGCCGGATGACGAATTAGTGTACCGGTATACATGGGGCATTGACTCCCAATTGGCATTACTTTAATTTTTGCACTGAAGTGTGATTTGAGACCTAGAATCCTAGCACTAATATGACATTGTGTCTTAGAGCTCGTATTTTGGTTTTTGACCACGACAGTAAACATAGTTTTATAAATTTTTTCCCTAGTTACACCCTAAACTAAGGCCTATGCTATATTGTTAAATGTTGAATTGTTCTCTTAATGTTGATAAAATTTAAAGTGAGATGCTAACGATTTGTAGTTCACTCTTAGGCCTGGGTCCAGCCTTCAATGACATTTAATTTCTGAGGGCTAAGGCCACACGTTTGAGAAACCTCCAGTTATAAATCAGCGGGAATCTGGTATATTGCACTACGGCAAGCCCACAAGTACAAGTGTTCTATGGTTGGGTTAGTTTGTAAGTTGTGTGCGAATACAATCTGTAGGTAAGTACTACATAACCAAGACGTAGAATTGTGACCTGTGTTTTGTTGAGCCACCTGTATGGGATATGTCAGGCTTGGAACATGGCGGCAAGAGTGTTTGTTTGGTTTAATGTTTTTGTGTGTTTAGTTAGGTGATGATGTCAAGTGAGACTCCAAACATTTGGAGATGTTGGTAGGTTCTGGATGGCGCACCCCTCTTTGTTTACTTTAATTTAGACGCATCTGGATCTTCTCGGTTCTCTATTGTTGAAGTTCACCCGCCTTAGCCTCTTTGCCTTATTGATACCTCCAACGAATGACTTATAATGCGCGTAGTTAAGCTTCAATTAAGGATAGAAGGAAATGTGAACCCAAGAAAAAATCTTCCCTTCTTGTAAAAGTTTCCTCTATTGATGATTTATTAGTGTTATGTTTATAAGCTTTAATACTATTACTGTACTGAATTAGCTATGAAATACAATTATCTTATAGGTAATTAATGTTTAATGTTTTTTAAAAAAAATCCCCCCTCAACCATTATCTTTCGATATCTCAAGCCTTTCCTCCGCGATAAAGTTCGCCTCATATCTTGCTCAAAGAACGCGCTCAAATAGATAAAAGTTGATGGGATTAGTTGAAATTTAAAAATTAGTTTCATAGCTCACTGTTAAAAAGCACTGTTCGCTCGTGTGACCGAGTCTATTTATCCTTTACTTCAAGTTCGCTTGATTGGGCGGAAAGAAAAAAAAGAGAAAATAAGCTTAGAGACCATTATAAAACGTTCATAGAATTGAAAAACACTAGCGATATTGACGGAGAAATATTCGTTAGTAACAAAAAAAAAGCTCTATTTGATAGGCAGCTGATTTTTGGGTGCAAATGCGTGTTTCCTGCTTACAATATTGTGACCACTTGTTTCCATTTGCCGTTACTTTCTGTCATTAATCCATAAATTTGTGATCGTGCCTAGCTGTGCAATTCCTAATTGCACCCAACAAAAGCAGAAAATGTCTTAAGATTATTTGATCTTGCCACATCACCAAGTGGACGTATACATATGGAATTGGACTAGCCTTTTTGTGACAGGCTAAAAGAAAAGTCTTTGTTTAACCTTTTACGATAATGGATTATACATTTATTCACGGTTCCTCAATAAAAAAACCACAAAAAAGTAACAATATGTTTCTACTTAACTTGATCTATGCTTATGTGAACTTCATTTTGGTTACATGTACAATCTTATTACAACACACGAGTTGATGGCGTGTACAAATGGCCTATTCGATTCTAACTTACTTCAACTTGTGAATACTTTAGGAGAAAGAAGGAACACAGTCAACTTTTCTGGCCGAGAGAAGTAAGCATCACGGGATTAACTCCCACCTCTACTAAACGGGGATGACATATGAGGAAATAAGACTTCTCTTTTCTTTCCCCTCCTTTGCCCGCTATTTTGATAAGCTAAATGTGTGTGTGTAGCCCACCAAATGTAACTTAATATTCAATCATCGACCGAAGAAAACACGCTGCTACGTTTGATTGTAGTCGCCTGCTGCACAACGCTTATTTGATGTCTGTGAGGAGGGTATCGGCAGTCTCGACCTGGCAGAGAAATTCCTTCTGTGAATTAAAAGTATTTTTCCGAGAAAAGTATAGTCGTTTGACGTCTTCTTAGATGTGTTAGAATATAGTTTAAATTTTGTTCGGTTGAATGGCAGACATCGTCAATTTATAACTTTAATAGTGCAATTTGTCAAGGAGTAGCTTACTCATTAAGGGTATTGCATCATGTTGCTAAAATGCGGCACGGACTTGAATGTTATATTTGTGAAGGAAGCTTAGATTATTTACTTTCACTAGGGTAGGTATAAGTCGTGAATTAATGTAATCTCTGGTGTCCTTTAGGAGTCAGAATATACATTTTCTATCATAATCGATATACTTTAGTGTCTTAGTGCTTTGCTTTATTCCCAGTGGCAATTGAGGTCTAGTTAATTTAACTTAATTGCAGAATAGTTATTCCATTATTAATATAGGTGGATTTACCACTATTATTATTTGGGACAGTTAGGATAACACCTATAGAGCCTTTGGTGATAGCAGGATCCAACTGTATACCGTCTCGCTCCCTCAGGACAGAGATTAGGTTTAGGTGGATTTGTCAAACCTGTATTTTCTTGGCCTTTCGGCTATAGAATGTTCAAGAATGCACTCTAATTACTCTTACTTAAATATAAGTTCCTAATACTGAACATTGTTGCAATACTAAGCGATATCTGGATAAAAACTGCATCGAAAGGCCGTTTTTGACCTTTTTATAATGGCTTAACAGATAAGCATTGGGTACAAATCTACATTGTCACAGACATACTGTAGTTATTAACAAGAAACTTTGTCGCTTTGTCCACCATCGACATCGCGGAAAGTTTGAGCCCTACCCCACATGTGTAAATCCTAAGCCCTATGCATTTTCTTATTCAAACCTGCACACGCGACAAAAAATAAAGAAGAAGAAAAAGAGGGATTTTGATGTGTAGCTGGTTGCTTCCTACCTGAGTGATATTCCTGATAGACGACTTAGCCCCATCCTTGTCATCCTATTCCGGTGACATTTGATCACTTCCCGCCTCGCCCTTCCCTACGCCACTCCACCCCCACACCCACGGGCAGCGTTATTGCGGCTTCGTGGGGGGCTCAGGTTGATCAATACTCCTATTGTGGTGAGGGTTGACTGACTTTAGAAGTCCCCTTCATCCATTCAACGTTGGTTTTTGAATCCCCTCCCTCTCCCTGTTGACTTCCACTGGGGCTGTCGCTTCAATTCTTTGGTCAATGACGTAACTTTTTTTTAAATATTTTCTTCTGCGCCCCACTACCAATCCAAACTATCCACATTTAATCATATTAATGGGATTGAGGATTTAGAAGGTAGACCTCAGAGGAAATGTAACCGTATTTGCGTAAAGGGAGGTTATACATCTCTTTAGAGAAAATCGCATCGCACCAGGCAGGATTTTAAACGCGTACCTCCCTCTCACGGGCAAACCAGACTCACCGATCTTGATACATTACTCTGCGTTCCCACTAAGGTTATTACGTTTAATGCCATGGTTACCTGCCTACTCTAAGAAGTAAGAAATCGAAAGGTATTTTTGGAGAAATTACACTAACAGTGTGGGGAGAGAGATGGGAAAACCACCCCCATTGCATCCGGCTGACATTAGTACCTTTACCTTGTCATCATCGCCAATTCACTGTTGCGAGATCGACGCCTTAGTCCGTGTGTCCACAGGGGAAGACTTTAACATTCTCAACACTATCTTTTTTTAAATTATCAACCAGCTTTCTTGTGGTAGCGTGTTTACCTATTGCGTTGATAGGTTTCGGGTTCGATCACCAGCATAGCCTAAAATTAATATTTTATAACAGTCGGCTCTCCAGTATTGTTTGTACAAGGAAGTAGGTCGTATTTTAATATCAGTTGGTTCAGAAAGGGCATCTTAAATACCCCTTATTAAATTCAAAACTAGGTCTTTATGTTGGCCTAGTTTTGAACTCTCACGGTCCAGTTAGATTGCACTGCGGTGGTCGGGCCACGTCGTATGACGCAAAGTGACGCTGGCGTGGCGTCTCTCTCTCTCTCTCTCTCTCTCTCTCTCTCTCTCTACATACACACACACACACATCCAGAAATAGTTACCTCCTATCGGTTTGTGTGTGTGTGTGTGTGTAGGATGGAAGCACGCACGCACGCGTGATTCCCGGAACCTGAAGGGTTGGTGATATAGTTTGCGGCACGCACAACCACCAGCGATGGTTATCATTCCTTGTGAACAGGTAATTAGGGCGCGTGCCCTCCGCTCCTCTCCCCACGTTCCTTCTTAAGAAGATGGATTTGGTAGTAGCTAAGTACTACTACTATATGAGGGCGGCCACAGTCGGGAAAAATGTTAGATCTGGTTTGCTAGGGAATAATAACATTTAACACCGGTGGGCACGCGGTCTCGCCAGTCTTATTTGCTGTTACCTGAGAGGTCTAGTTTCGAATCCCGTTTGGGTGCACAAAGTTTTTTTTAACAAGATCTGCCTCTCTCTATGTATTTTTTTCTCTCTCTCATATACATATATATATAAAATCTCTTCCCCCCTCTCCCACTTTCTCTATCGCCCCCTTTTCTTTCTCCCTTTCTTTCTCCCTTTCTTTCTCCCGTTCTCTCTCTGGTACCCTTTCCGAGAAAATTCAAACTTGCTTTAAATTCCACAAATCATCTTCAATGTTATGGTTGTCCGGACGGGTGGTAAGATGCGATGCACACACAAATACCCATAACGACAACAATTTATTATTATTATAGCATGGTTTTAATTTTTTAATGGCAATTTAATTTGGAAAATTGCATCTCTAAAATAATAAATTGATGTGTGATGTGATGCCAAATTATCGGTTCTTATCTGGATTTTTGCTAAGAATATTAGAAATTTCGGGCCAAGGATAATGAATGGAGTACCTTGGATTCCCTCCTGAGATTTTGTGGCTGTTTTGAGAGAAAGTGTACCATTATTTGCATAGAGGGAGATTGTAAATCATTGAAGACAAACCACCACATCACATCCTCCGTTGTCAACTAATACTACCACCTTTAAAACGCATATATTAAATTATTATGAAATAAAGAGTTTGTCTGTCACGAGCATTGTGCGATATCTACCGTTCACAAAGGGCTGACATTTTGGAATTAGTAGCCCATGTGCACCTCGAATCTAGAAAAAGTCTAAATATTTTCATAATATTATCTATGAATTATTCTCTGCTACAGAGTCATACAGTCGTCGGATGCAGCATTCGCCCCCTTTATCCACGCGCTCTACTCTACCACCCCAAAGTTGTATCTCAGAAACATGCCTACATTACTAAAGGTACGATACGATTGAGTGCTCTGGAACTACCTCTATTCCGGAAATTGAATCCTAATTCTTCTGGTGGTGAATAGGAATTTGCGGTAGTCTAAGAATTCAGAATACCTGCAAGTATAATAAATTATCCTTCCCGACCCGTGCGATAGGTCTGCTGGAATCTGATATTTTGTGGAAAATCTACACATATTCTTATTTATTTAATACTTTGCTAAAATTGCGAGAGATCTCACGTTATTTTCCTCGTGCTATGTCGGACTTACAGTGATGGGGTGATTGAGATTCGAATCTCGGTCGGGCGCACTAAAGCTGTTTTTCCATATACGATTTTCCCACACTCACTCCACCTAAATGAGGGTATATTTCTTCTAAATCTCTACCTTCCTCAAATATTTCATTAGCATAGTTATAGTATGCGTGTAACCCGGACGGGTACTAAGATGTGGCAAAAAGGAAAAACCCAACTAGAATTGAAACAAAACGTCACTTCACCAAAATAATTTAATTTGCCGCAGTTCTTTAATTTTTTTCATATAAGACACCAAAAGAAGTAAACTAACTTATTTACAAAGCCCCCCACGAAACAAATATTATCTTAAAGCGCCCTTTTATTATGTTTTCACTAATAATTGCTTGCATTTGGATATTATTTCATAGTTAAATGTAATTTTAAATATCATGCGTTGATACATAAATGGTTTTCCCTTTCAGGAAATAAATGAGAATTAAAATTTTAAAAATAACAACTTATTAATGCAGTTAGGCCCAACCTCTCCCCAGCTTAGGGCTGCACAAGACAAGCTCTTGGGAAATTGGCCAGGTATACACTAAAAATTTATAGAACCAAATGCCAAAATACATTATAAACAAGAGCCTAATTTGCTGTTTTTACTGCAATTGGAAGTATTTCAATTTGATATGGTGGGTCACGCAGAATGTACTTGAGGGCCGCGCGTTGGACATGCCCGCCATAGTGATTAGAAATTTTCTAATCCCGAACCTAATAAAAAACACCACTCTCGAGCACCCCTAGCTGTATTTGAATACTACGTTTGGTTTTAAAAGTTCGAACTTGACGTGAATAGACATTACTTTGGCACGAGACGTGCACTCTAGCGGAAACTCGGAACTCACTTCACCGCTCTTGTCTGCGTTGCGTGCCTTCGTTCTTGTGTTTGTGAGCAGGTGATGGTAACTCAGCGGAAGTCATTGTTTTTTTTTCTTTTCTATTCATGCGCGCGTATACTAGTTTGGTTTTATCACTTAAATTGAACTATCTGATCAATCCTCAGCGGTGGCCGAGCGGTCTAAAGCGTTAAACTTGCTTGGCCGTAAGTAGAGCGTGCTCAAATTCTGGCCAGAAACATGGGGCTGCTATTTTTTTCCTCACTTGGTTCTGTTTGAATGTATTGATGGTCCCCCCCCTCCCCCTCCCAAATGCCTCACGTGTGAGTGGTGTAGATATTCTCATTCCTACCTCACTGCCGTAAATATGCGAATGATTCGGACGGATAATTAATCGCGGGGAACAGACAAAATATTCGTCGATCCTAGCGAATGGTTAATCACCCTCGAGGTCGAATATGTATAAAAATTGAAACGGGTTAACCTGGGTGATCTTGGAATAAAGTGCTCGCCTAATAACCCAATGTTTGTGCGTTCAAACCAAGCTTGTGTCAACGGATCTTTCCTGAGCGCTAAAAATTCTTGCACAACTTCCCTTGAAGGGGGAAGTAAAACCGTTGGTCCCAATGTCGATTGTTGCATGTTAAAGAACCCTGGTAGGTATACCTTTAATAAAAACAAAATAAATTAAAAAAGATTGAGAGAATATTTGGAATACCTTAGGAATAAAATTATTAGCTACAGGCTCAATTTTTTTTAGCACGTTGTCTTACTAACCATTCGGGCTATACGCCCATGTACTAATTAGGCTAATTGTTCAGGGAGAAGGAACGTTGAATTTATAAGGAGTATACCCTCAACACACACGATCAGGATCGAACCCCGATCTTCCCGTCATCGGCAGTCTGGTCTATTAAGAGTAGCGCCTTAGACCACGTAGCGGGCGGTTCAATTTTCACAAGACCGGGACTGTACGTCAGAAGCGTCAAAGTGTGTGGTGTGCAGGATGGATTTGGGGGTAGAGGAGGACACGTGTCTTCGGGGTCTGTTCTCCTCGCGTGTGTGGACCAAGTGCACGAGAGATTTCTCCTAGAAAGCTTCCATTCATGCACGAGACACTGTATTCTGACCTCGCTTCATCGCCAAGAAGGGGGCTAAGAAAGGAAATACTACGGCATGGTTTGGAACCCCCTTTAACTCTAGGCTTACAATGCACATGAGAAATAGATAAATTACGGGTAACTTCTTTGATCTTCAATAAAAATGAAAAATATAAAGAATTGCATACATTTCCCCATTTTGGTCAAATCTCCCGGTTACCACGATACAAAATACAATTGTCTTCACACTAATGAATTTTATATGAAAAAAGGCTTTTATTTCAATCTAAATTGTCTGGAGAAATGTGCGGGGGGGTCCGGGGTTCAACCCTAGGTCCCGGCACAGATTTATCTGATTGCCAATCCCTTCTTTCACCTCTGACAATACGTGTGTTAATCACAACTTGTGAATGTGAATAATTCCAGGCCTCCACCGTGGTTCGGATTCCACGTTAAACTGTAGGTCCTTCATTTCATTTCACAATCACCCTACCATTACACATAAGCGTAAGTGCGTATAACCCGAATGGTTAGGAAGACGCGGTGTTTATAATAATACTAATAATAATATAATATATTAATAACTTACCTCTTACATACACACTTCCTGATAAAATTAAAAAAATAAATAAATTGGAAGACCTGGTGCTCTTTCCTCCCTGTGCTAAATTCCAAAATCACTTTCCCGGATACCAAACTGTGAGTGACATGCTCTGCAGTCTGCGCTATCCCACCAATGCAAACATTTGGTCAGGTCAGGATCCGCCCCTTTGGCAGAAACTGTTTTTTCACGAGTATGTGTTCTTTTAGTTTGTCAAGTCTAGTCAACGTAATAGTTATTTATAGTCTTGATTTCTATGTATAGGGGAGTGTTTGTAGCATTTCTGGCTAAATAACCCCTCTCCAAAAAAAATCTAGTGCAGAACGAAACATTGGCCACGGCCTATTTCCAACGTACAAGTTTCGCTTGTGAATACTTCTCGGACTGTCGAAAGGGTGGAGAGTGGTATTCCGCCCTTTTGGTCTAGTGGTCAGAATTCCTGGCCACTAATCTAGAGGTGCCGGGTTTGGTTCCCTACGATACCATAGGTATTTTTCCTTAAAAGTAATGAACCGTTACTATGGTTGCCATGGTCTGGTTAATTTGGCTTGTTTCCAACACACAAAAGCGCTATCCGTGGTTTTACTCGGCGGTTTTCTTATAAAAAAAATCCCGACAAGATAAACATAAATTATGATTCTGGAAGGAAGTCACTTTAAGAAAATAAGAACATTTTTAGTGGTCAACTTTTATTTATAGTAATTTACTATTACTGTTATTGTATGTGTATTTTTAGTAGCTATCAAAAGTAACAGCCACAGAACACATTATTTTACATTTGAATATACTAAATACATTCTAATAACTTTTGTCTGTCTGATACGGTCCTTCCTATCAGTGCTATACTATACATCTATTACACTCGGTTCTTATGGGAGAATAAGCTGCTGAACCTTTTGTTATTGTTATCCGACTAGCTAAGGGTACTGAATGTGTTTATTTAAAAAAAACTAAGCTGCCACATGTTTGAGAGATCTCAGCCATAGCAACATTTCCTGAAAACTTAATCTTGTATAGTGTTAGAATTAAATTTGAATTAAAACAAAACACACTATTTTACTTTCTCACAAATAAAGTATTGCAATCGTGTAAATGTTCAACCTATAAATTATTATGCAGCTTGACGTTTAATGTGCTCCTGAAATAAAAGTTGGTTTTACTTTTCTGTCTGGGTATTTGTAATTATGTATCCGAATTTCATACCTCAAGATGAAATCATAATTTTAGTTCTAGCTCTAAAATATATGATTTACTGATTAATTTTTAAATATTCGAATTTGTTTAAAAATGAACTATTCTTAAAAATTTGGCTCATCTGAGTATTAGTGTTTTTCATGAGAAATGAAAATGTTTGCATTGCCTAAAAAAACTAATTTAAGTATAGTCTATAGATAAAATCGTTTATATAAAGGAATATGTTGAATTTAGTTAGTCTTTACCAGTTTTGATCTGGGTTCATTCGGGAAAACACTGATTTTTGGCAGAAAAAGTCAAACCTTTTTTTATCAAATATTTTATAGTCATCTTTTATTTGCGGCCAGAGTAGTTCTAGTGTGTATTTTGAACTCTGATGTATGAACCACTATGTCTTTGCACTCTCCCGAGACAAAAAGACCGAGCCCGTAAGATGGTGTTTAGCGGCGCGGAACTATTTCTGTTAGCTCGAATCCATGCTTTCACCCTCTTCCCTTTCCACCACCTTTTCGATCCGTCAGAGGAGCATCTGTGCGCGGGCTCGTGACGTCAGTCAGACTGATGAAGAAATTTGAGTACAACACCACTGCAGTGCTGTTTAGTAAATTCCAGTATAGGGTGATACACAATTTTATACATCCCTGATTGTTGATTAGAAACTTCCACCAGACTGAGGGCTTAGAAAAGCATTGCATACCACAAGTGTAGTTCCAGGCTCTTTAACATGGTCAACACGCACTTGGAAAAGTCTTGAGATAATTTAAAGAGTCACAGGAATTTTTTGGTATTTTTATAATAGCTATTTAGGTACGAAGCCAAACAGCATTGTTCACTATTAGCTATAACTGAGATTCTTGTAATTTTGTGTGAGAGCATTACCATAATTTTTTTAGTAATTATAATGTCGAACATAAGAAGACAACTCTGATTATAACTGTGTTTTTGGTTAGTGGCTTTTCACTTCTGGGAAAATCATTATTTTGGGTATAGAAATTCTGGAAATGTTGGAAGATTTAAAAGCTGTCAACTTGCTTTAGCTTGATTTTCCTTTAAGCGCAAGCTTCCCGTAAGAATAAATTGCGCAAGGAAACACGAAGTTTCAGTGTGCGAGCATAAGAGACGAATATAATAGTTATTGCACACATTTCTTACCTCTTCTAAACCGACCTTGATTAGGGTGCGATCGGCTCAGGCATTAGCGATGGCAGCTCCAGACGGCTACCAAAGTAGGGGGTTTTGTCGATTTCCATTACACAAAAGAAATCTTAATTGGAGAACAATGGGAGCTTAATTGATTGGGGGGGTGGGGG
>CABFVX010000028.1:636293-656856 GCA_902151425.1 Timema shepardi | reverse complement strand
GGCGTAGCTAGGCAAACTATCCTACAGTTATGTGTGGAGGAGTATCATACCTCGCGGGCTCATTGAATTAGAAGTTGCTACCTTTCTATGCCGACGGAGTGTACATTACATTAATACCTTTAGAAACAACAAGTTTTTTTAAAGTCAATGAAAATATATTCCCCACCATTATCACATTGTAAATTTTCAATTTTTCTATTATGTTTAGCTTCAACCATATAAATATAATTTTTGAAGCATTCTTCAACTTCACCTTTCCTTTCAAGTAAGTAAACAACTATAATATGAATAAAATGATCAATAAATGAATCAATTGAGAATGGATTATGTCCTTTCTGATTTCAGGCGTAACACTTAATGGTAAATAAATTAGGATGCATCGCCCTATTTGATTTACACGAATTATCATTCCTTTGACCAAACGTATACAGACGATCTTTCTTAAACTTGGTCTATGACTTATAAAGGCATGGCTTTGTGCAATTGATACACTATTTGAACTACTAATTTTTAAATTATGTTCTTCTTCAGATAACAATTATATTTTTACAAAGTTTAAAGTAACTGAACTTGTATTAGACGTAAATAAAAGGTCAATAGATGCCAATAATGGTAAAGACCACTCAGGAATTGCTGCAAACAGTTAAGTAATACAATCTTGTTCTTCAACAGTATCTACAGAATTCCTCAATTCAGCCACAGTTTTATCAAATTTGATAATAAACTCATTCAAGCTTGATTTGCCTTCATAAGACATATTTCTTAACTTTTTGTGAAGTTCAATACAATTCATTATGCCCATTTTAACATATGTCGACTTCAAAGACGTAATCATTACATTAGCGTTACTTGAATTTTTGATTTGTTCCAAAAAATTATCAGCCACGAATTGCACAATCAAATCTTCGGCCTTAACGTCTTTAATCAAAAAGCTGTATTTAACTTTTATATCCACTAATGCAGCCAGTGGATCTACAGTCAGCATTTCTAGCACGGAATTCCTCTCCAAAAGCCTCTCCATACGATACATCCAGTTTTAGAAACCACCACCATCAGAAAGCCATAGTCCTGGGTGCGTACAGGATACAGATGCCACCACCAAGTTGAACTTGATAACAACAGTTGGTCACAATTACACCGTTTTCTACGAATCATACAATTACAAATATTAATAAAAATTGATACTTTCTGGACCCATGGCCTATTAGGATTAATAGGCCATCAAACGAAGTCAAACACGCATTAGGATAGTGTAAACAGTGTATTTAATTAATAAATGAAAGAGACGTTTAAACTGTAATCAGACCAACGAATGACTAGTAGTAGTAAGTAAGATACAGTTACAGGGAGCAAAAAGTAGAGATAGCCAACATAACACAAACTTAGCAGAGCTTCCAATATAAATAGCGTCATTATTATAATGTTATAGACCCAAAATAAAATCTTTAGATATTCGATAATATCGTTGGTATTTTTATAAGATGTTTGTATAAGTTGTCATATTTGCATACGTACATGCCTACATGCAAACATATATGTCTACATGCATAGGCATACATACATACATGCTATACATACATACATACATACATACATACATACATACATACATACATACATACATACATACATACATACATACATATTTACATACATTCACATACATAGATACATACATACACATACATAGATACAAACATAAGTACGTACGTACGTATATACATACACCTAACTACAACGTTCCCTTAGGGGGAAGGTTGAGAAATTGTGCATGTAGATAAAAAAAAACTCTGTACTTAATCCATCCTCACTAACTTTCTCCACACTTCCAAACTTAAGTGATCTAAAATTCCCTATCCTTGCATACTCCCTTTGCTTCAACAACCTCCATGCATCGAGTCATGCATGCTATTTTATTCTTAAAAATTTAAATGTTTCTTTTTTTCACACATTCGTCTACCACATCTTACCACGTCTTACATGACCTACCCCTTCCTTTTGATCAACTTACTCCAACTTCATATATTTGATTTGTCATTCGATCCACACACAAACTATCATCATGCCCAAATTAACGTAGCACTCTTTTTTTCGCATTGACGTAATGGATTCCCTTTGAAACCAGATCCCTTAAGTTGGCTCTATCACCCCCTCAAATACGTTTTCCCACATTTATTTCTTAGATATCTCATTCCAACCGCATTCACCTTGCTCTTGTATTTCTCCCTACAAACCCACGCTTCACATCCATAATATAATGAATTTTGTTGCTGACGCACTTTAATTTACTGCCATATTTGCCTCTTTCAAAACTTCATTCGTTTCAATAATCAACATTCATCCTACTACTCTCCGAGCTACTTTCACCTGTCTGACGATCTCACCATCTATCATACTATTTTTACAGAACATTCTGTACAGATACACAAAATCATTCACTTGTCCTAACAGTTTTCCATATAACCTAAGATGGCAATCATTTCATGATCACCCGCCTCGGTGGCGTAGTTGGCTAACGCGCTATTTTAGTGTTGAGCTTGACTGCCGAGGACGCTGATATCGAGGTTAGAATCTTGGTCGGGTGAACTGGGGGTGGTTTTTATATAAATAGATATCCACTCTCCATCCACGCAAATGTGGGTTCAATTGCTCTTAATTAAAGTTTCCCAATTCCTAATCCATTAGCGTAGCTAGTACTTAAGCGTATAACAAGAATGGGTAGTAAGACGTGGTGATAAATAAAAAATAAAAAATCTTGATCCGTCCTTTTCAAAAACTATTACTTTAGTTTTGGAAACAATTATACGAAGATCCTTTATATCCGTCGACACATTCAAACAATTTAATGCATCCTGCAAGTTACTTTCATTCTAAGCCATAAATATGGCATCATCTGCACATTGCAGAATTCTCACATTCACATTTTTCCATTTTTCCGCATCTTTATAAGCATTCCTCATACACTATCCACGAATGCATTAAACAACCATAGCGACATAACATAACCTTGTATAACACTATCTTGTTTAGTGTCATACCATTCTTTCAAAGCTCGTTGCACTCTTAACCCACCCTTTACTTCCATTATACACTGCCATAATTGCATTTACTAACCACGCATCCACACCATTCTCTCTAAGAACATTCCATAACATTCTCCTATTCACCTAATTGTACGCATTCTTCGGATCAACCTAGCATTAGTTATTTTTAAATAAAAGTCCGCACCAATATAAATTAAATAATTATGCTTTCTTTAAATGCCACATTCCTTTTATTTTTTCAAAACTATTCTGTTCCCTGTTATAATGTCTATTTTGTCTTATTGGTTAAAATATATTTAATTGGAGAAACAACTAACTGTATTTGGGACAAAGTGATCTAGTCCTGGTGTGTCCCAATTAACAGAAACACACTGTTTAAGAAATCAAACATTCGGAGTTAACGAAAGAGACCAGTGCTACCTCTTTGGTACGCGCGAGGAGAAGTTTAACCTGAAAAAAGAGGCAATTAGATTAGTGACACTACTGATAACGTCATAGAGAAATGAGGAGGCTGATTAACATGAAGCAAAAGCAACCCAAACTAGAGAGACTTTAACTAAAGTAACAGGTATTAGAAATGTGAGAATGAAAATTAAGAGAGAGTGTAGCCGACTTGTGACACTAATTTCAATTTCAAATATAAGATAGAGGTGCTGTTAAACAGTAAAAAAGAGTGAAACAGATTTGTGATATTCCTGTAAACCTCATAGGTCTAAATATAAAATTGATCTAACCATAAAACCTAGGAGAACCTTTTAAAAAGAAAATTTATATTTTATTTTACTAGTTTCTCTGATATTTTTAGTATTTTTTTTAGATACCTAACATTAAAAGAGCTCAGAGTTTGAGTAACGGAAAAGTGAAACTCTTCACAACAGCTTGGTCAGCACCAGACTGGATGAAGAATATACAGACAAATGGACTGAGCAGTCTTAAACCAGAGTACTACCAACTTTGGGCAGATTACTACATCAAGTAAGTGATGATTATTCAAAGTTCAATCTGATATGAGTCTCGGAAATTTCATTTCATAATGCCATTTGATCGCAACTCTTCCATACTGATAGGTGGCGGTTTAGATTTTTCGTATTCGTGTATGGTTGAAAGAATTAATTTTAATACAAAAGTGTATATTGTATTTTATACCATCAAGTATTAAACATTGTGGGGCTACAATATTCAATCGAACATAAAGCATAATTTCAAAATAGATTAATGAAGTTAAGAAGTCTAAAGCAATATCCAAAGTGAGCGATCAAAAGCGAGCGGCATTGGAGGCTCGTGTGAAGCTAAGAGAAAATATTAAATGCCTTGTTGGCAAGGAAGACGTGTCCTACGTAAAGGCGAAGCGATATGGTGAGCAGCGGGGCCAAATTCAAAGCGGTTGACGCGATCACACATGTTTATACATTCGCGCGAAGCACACGCAAAGATGTTTAGATCTTTCATCCACGGACTAATCAAATAAGACTCAAAAGTGAGCCAAGTAGAACCTAAACTACCAGCGAGTAGCTTGCACGTTACTGCTATTTTATTTAAATGGTCGTCCACTCACGGGGCAAGTGTTTATGAAGCGTTTGTGATTTTTCACTTGAAACTTGGACTACCTCAGTTACGAACTCAATCATTATGAATAAACAAATTAATGAAAAATTAATATATTAATAAAGGTAACTGTTTCAACATTCTATACAATGCTATAAGCTTAGCATCAGCTTGTTGCAGTTCCTTTGCTGCGAGTAGGCGACGAATAGTCTGCGGTTTGTATATTTTTAACACCGCATCTTACTACCCGTTTGGGTTATACACATATGTACTATTTACGCTACTGGTTTTATGGATTAGGAAGATTACATTTTGTTGAAGTATACCTGCAATAGCGTGTGAGAAGAGTTGAAAAACCTTTAGTAAAAACAACCCTCAATACACCCAATCAAAATTAGAACCTCAATCTCCCCGTCATCGGCAGTCTTACCTACTCCGTGAGTAACGTCTCTAACCATCCGACCACCGAGGCGGGTAAGCCTATATTCTTCCAAAGTATAAATGAATATTATAATAATATAAGTAATTTTTTAAAATAATATTTTGAAACGGGTTCAATATAGACATTTGTGAGAAATAGTCACATTCTAATCTTTGGGTTTTGTCCTTGGCATATCTTTGACATTTTGGGCACAGAGTCTTGTCGCAAAAGCTTTAATTATTTTAAACTATGAAGGGGATCTATTTTTAAAAAACGGCTTCATTTAAAAAATACAATAATGATAAAATCATCCTAAAAGAAAACGTTTTGTTGTTTGAACATATTAAAATAAATGTAAGCCTGCAATATCAAATATTAGCTTGTTTGATCTTCGGAAGTTGTGTTTCTCTCCAATTTATGCCTTTCTTTGAGGATTATTCTATATTTCTAAATGAATTATGAATCATTACCTCATTTCTA
Organism: Timema shepardi; assembly: GCA_902151425.1. NCBI lineage: Eukaryota > Metazoa > Arthropoda > Insecta > Phasmatodea > Timematidae > Timema > Timema shepardi. The sequence continues at coordinate 651,366 of CABFVX010000028.1, read as the reverse complement.
AACGTTTTTAATCCTGTATATTTTTACTTGTATGAGTCACTTTTATTTTATACTGGTAGGCTTGGTAGTGTTCATCCTTTAAAAGATGATTGATTGCTCGATTAACAATTAGATTAGCTAAAAAATACCCTAATATAAGACGTGTTGGTGATATTGTCATCTACATTTTAGACTATATTTATAATGTCATAAAAAAGAACAATGGCTAACAATGTAAAGAAAATAAATACATATTTGTAATCCTAAACATCTATTTTCATGTTTCTAACTATTAATATCGAATATAAAATAACCACGTCTATTTGCTGTATATCATAGAGTAGAGACAATGCCACGTCTTAGAAAACAGAAATATATGTCACTAACCTGCCCCCATCCCGGGGACAAATCTGTCAAGAATCCGTATTGAGTTGATGTTAAGTAGCACAAATTCATTTCTGGGTTCACGAATTGTGATTTGTTTGTAATATAGATATAATATGTTAGATAAAATTTACAGAATGCGATTTGCTACCTACAAGTTTAGCTTAGAGATATTAAGAAGAGGTACCAGTTACTCTCAGTATCCTACCTGTGTCAATGGTATGCGCTCCGACCCGACGTAAAAGATTATTCTATGCACTCAGACATTCCACATTTAATGACTAAAACTTTACTTGAAAAACATAAGTTTTTTAGTACTTGATTCGTCCGTCTCCCCCATGCAGAGTTTCCACCAACTCACAGGGTATTCCCCAAGACTAACCACCGGTTAGGCCGTGTCAGGTTGCAAAGCGCTAGGAAACGGACTCCATTATCCAGGCCTTCTCTTTTCTACTAATGTCAAACGGGGTTTCTATATTCTAGAAAAGGCTCTCAGCTTCGGCCTAATTGTTTTTAGACTTTTTTTTTATCCGATATTGACAAATACATAAATTACTACTGTGCAAACACTTCTAATTTCCTATCTTAAATTAATACATAATTTAACATCCCTTGAAATTTAATCTAAACATGCATAAAATCAAAATGAATCAGCAGGAATTATTTTCTTTCAAGTTTTATCTATCTTTTTTTTTCAAGAAATCTTGGATGAACACAGTTCTAAGCACATTTGTATTTATTTTGAGGGAGTAAAGCAAAATGCCATATTAGTTATTATCGACCAAATCAATTAAAGATCAACATGTTTTAATAATTATTTGATATAAAAGAATTTTTAAGATAGTTAAGTATGTATGTAGGGTTAGAAATGAACATATCGAATCATGTCGTTTTATCAAACTATTCTGTTTGTGCCTTACTTATAATGTCTTCCTAATTCCAAGACATGAAAATAACTTTAAAAAATTCTTCACACTCGTTCAAGGTTTTTAGATGCATATGCGGCAGAAGATGTACATTTCTGGGGCCTTACTCCTCAAAATGAGCCTTCCCACGGGAGAATACTATATGATGGGTTCAATAGCATGGGGTGGACGGCCGATCAACAGCTGGAATGGGTGGTGGGGAACCTAGCACCAACCCTCGAGGAGAACGACTATTCAGATCTGGAACTCATGATATTGGATGATCAGCGTTTTTTTCTCACCGATTGGGTGGATACAGTAAATACATATATTATTTTTTTTACTCACATTTTGAATAATTTAAGTCACCTTAAAGCAACATTAATTTATTATTTCGTTATCCTTACCGCCATTCTATATATGGTTGTTCAAATTTTAACAGGGTTTTATATTTTTTAATTGTATAACATTGCTCATAAGTATGATAATATTTGAACGAAATAGATCAACAATGGATCATATTTTTATTATTTGGCAAATATGAGTATTTAAAAAAAAGTGGGAATACAAATTTATGGTACATCAAATATATATATTTTAAAAAGACCCTTGATTCAGTCGAAAGAAACAAATTATAATTGAGGTTTGTTTGACAGGTACGCGTGATAGGGTACGAATTGAATAGCACTTATAAAATACTTTTGAAATACATATCAGGTTAAAACAAGGTGATGAACTTCCACATTAATTTTTAATCTAGCATTTGCTGTTAATGTAATGTAAGAGAGCAGGGAAGGATGAATAATAAACTGTACCATATAGCGGATAGAATACACATATAATATAGCTTTGTTACTATTACTGTCGCCATAAATGGAAACCATATATCAGAGGTTTGTAAAGAAATAGGTTTATAAATGAACGTTGAAAAGATCAAGGATAGGATTACACACAGAACACAGACCGAGGCCTATAATTTAAAGATTGCTGTGAGCAAAATATCATATGGTATGGTTAATAAATTTAAATATTAAGGAACTATTTTAACTACTAATGATATTAAAGTGGAAATTAGGAAAAGAATACCCCCAGTAAATGAATTGTTAACATCTCGCATGTTGTCAAGGAGTGTAAAAATAAGAATATATAAAAGAATAGTTTTACTGGTCGTTCTCTATGATTGTGAAACTTGTTCTCTTATCTTACTTGACGAAAATGTATTCACAGTATTTCAAAACAAATGGTTTAAGATTACATTAGGCCCAGAAAAAGGTTAAGGTTACATAACGAGGAGTTACATACCTTGTATCCATCACAAGACATTGTTAGGACGATAAAATTTTGCCAACTACGTTTGGAAGGACATGCAGCACAAATGTATGAATCTAAAACCATGTTCATTTTATTGACTTGTAAGCCCAATGGGAAGAGACCATGGGGAAGACCTAGACGCAGATGGGAGGATAACATTAACATGAACCTGAAAGAGATAGGATGTAATGAAGTACATTTTTTATTCAAAAAATTTATTAATTGGTTTACATAGTAACCGATGTTTGAAGATACAAGATAACATACACATTGGTTTACATTTCAGGGGAACCACGTATTGACATCAATGATCATAAAAGAAGATGATTGCATATCTAAAATATCATCTTATAGTAACATAAAACACAATAATAAATATGTTTACATATCAAGAGATCAGTTAAAATATCTTTTTTTGAAACCTGAAAAATTCCACTGTGTAAATTAATAGGATAAAAATAAAGCGTAATTACATTATGGTTTCAATTCAAATCCAATTTCACTCAATGCCTTTAGAGAAGCTCCCCTTTTGCTATTATCTTGGATATTGTGTAGTAATAAATTTCCGGATACTTTTCAAGTAGTTCCGCAAATTTAATACTAAACGAGGTATCACCTGACATCTCTTTGCTTAGATAATCTAGGTAAGCAATTAGATAAAGTAAACAAGGTAAATTAAACAGTAATTGAATTAATCAGGATTAATATTAAATTAAGTAAACCAAGTCATCCATTATACAAATACTGCTCTACCAAGTGATACAAATCCGTTTTATATATTTATCTCGTATCACCAGCAACGCATGTTGTTAAAATAGGCAACCTCTTCGTAAAAGAGATTCCTCTTTGCTTCAGTGAGAGACTCACGGTCTAGTTCAATGTTTGCAGACCGATTGTAATAATATTTTCTAAAATGATGTAAAATATAATATTTATATTTGTGTTTTCAAAAGATTTTCCAGAATGAAACAGCCAATAAGGTTACATCAGGAGTGGCTATCCATTGGTACCTTGACGCTTTATCAAGTGCCAACAAACTTGACACGGCCCACGAAGCATTCCCCGACAAGTTCTTACTCTACACTGAGGCGTGTATAAGTAAGCTACATCCCTTTCACGTATTATTTATTGTATGCTAGAGCAAAGATGGTGTTTGAGGAACCACTGCTTTTGAATACTTATTTTATTTTGACATTTTTATAAGATTTACAACTATTGGAATATCACTCAGTCTATTTATTATATAATGAGAAAGAAGAAGGAACCAGAATTATTTTATATAGATAATATGAAGCTGGTAACCAATTACAACAAAGTCAAAATGTTTGAAGATTCACATTTATCTAATAAATAATGTTTTAATTTGGTGGGAGAGAATCAATTATTCAAGAATGTTTTCCCCTATGTTAAGTTGATCGAGAAAATTACTAAGAACAATCTCTCATCGTACAAACATAAAATTTCAGGAAATTTTCAAAAAGCTGGTGACATAAACTATGTTTTAAGTTGTGGAGATGACCCAATTGAATAACAGATTGATTATTAAATAAATAAATAAATAAATTTGCATTTATATTATATATAAAGGTATTTACTTTCACATGCCTCTTTATGTACGAGCATAATTCCGAGTGTTTTAGCTCTATTTACGTTGGTTTACGGATGAATGCATACATTCGTATATAATAAGTATCTTTATAATCTACCTTATATTTCTGTTTAATAAGTTAAATTTGTTATTTTACATATACCTTCTTTTTCACAAATTTGCTTTTCGGAGTGACTTTTTTCATCCGTTTGTCACTTTGTATTGCTTTCTATAGTTTATTTAAAATATATTACATTAGTTAAATAATATATCATGTTTGATATTTTATTTATTTTATAAGGAATTTTTAAGGTTTTTATTTAATATTTTAGTGCTATTTAATATTATCATCTAGTGCTTTGTCCAAATATACTTGATATTCCTAATAGTGAAATTAATAGCTCTTTAGAATAATTATTACTGTTTATTTTATACATTCTGTTAAAATAGCCATATATAATAATATATTTATGAATTAATAATATTAATTACAAATTTGCAACATAAATTCCAGCCGAACATATTTTAAGCATTCTCTTGATATATGTTTTTATTTAGTCTATTAAAATAAAGTTCTTACATTTTATCATTTGAAATTATACTCCACCTAATATTGACCTATAGCTTTCCTATGATAATACTATGTTTTTCAGATAAAAATCTAAATTAAATGATTGCTATTTATATATTTTGTCTTCTCAATTATTTTAGTTCATACTTCGACACAAGTTCCAGTTTATCTAGGTTCCTGGAGTAGAGGAGAGAGATATATGTCGAGCATTATAGAGGTAATTTATAATCAAATATATAATTATCACTTATATAATATATACCGTTTTACTATAAATTCACAATTGTATGTATTAAAAAACTGATTTTACCAGGCCTGCTTGGGATATTTTATTTGAAGACTATCTTATATCATAATTACATAAAGATACATAATTTAAACAGAATTATATAAGATTTAAAATTACCAAATATGAATAAGATAAAATATCGGCAGGTACCCATAATCTAGTCCTAAGGTAGCAATCTTACTTTGCATTGTAGTCATTATAGTATAGCTTATAAGATAGGCCTATAATGTAATACTTCAAAGTAAGACTTGATTTTCAAGGTAAATGGAGTGTACACTTATGAAAAGTAGAAGTACGCAAATGTGGGAACGTACAGGGTAAGCTTTATATCTAACGGATTTAATATACTTAATTAACCCTCTAATTTAGCATACGTACCCTGACGGGTTTAAAAGATGCATTTATGAGCTTGAGTCATACTTAATTTGGTGAAACCAATTTTGTGTGTGTGAATAAGTGGATTTTACATTCTAATACAATACAAATATTGATTTTTATTACGTTCGACATGTTTGTCAGCTTTTTTTTCCTGGACTATTGAAAGTTTAACTTACAGGCAATATAATCCCATCAACAGGGAGCTGGGTTGAAAAACGCAATGTATAGACAAGTTTGTAAATCATTCCCATTACATATTGGCAAAATTTAAACCACAACTTAACCATACTGGCAAGTTATTATGTTGTGATCTAAACACTTTAGATCATATTACATTTGATTTGGGTAGCTATCACTATTAATTAACTCTCTGATGCAATTTGCATTAATGCTATCATTCCAAATTAATGTTAAACTTGCCATACGATTAAATACTGACAATTTCTTATTAGTATTTTGATCACCATCTCTTACTACCCTTATGGTATACAAATAAATTATAAATCTACTTTTTAATTTTTATTAGGTAACCAATCATTGGGTTGTTGGTTGGGTTGACTGGAACTTGGTACTTGACCTTGAGGGTGGTCCAAACTGGGCTAACAATACGGTGGATTCCCCGATCATCGTGAACGCCACTGCTGATGAATTTTACAAACAGCCCATGTTCTACGCTCTTGCCCATTTCTCCAAGTTCGTACCTCCCGGCTCTGTTCGTATCAGTCTTGAGACAGAGAATAACAGTAACTTTATAGAGAACGTCGCCTTTGTCACAGAAGATGGTATTAAAGTTATTATTTTACAAAACAAGTAAGTTATGTTTTATGATGGCGATTAAATAAATACTAGATCTAATATACTTTTCTTCGTGTCTATTGAGTGTATCATATTCAATAGAGTGGCACTACTAATTCAATTAGTGATATTATTTGCAACAGATAATTATGATTACTATTATTAATAAAAACAGGAGTTGAACTAATATTAGTAGTATTAGTAGTGGAAGAAGAAGAATAAATCATATTAGTGAGATTAACAACTTGATATTTAAACTATAATAAACTAGTAGTTATGTATATTATGTTATCTTAATTATGTTATTATTGTTACTACAGTATTAACATTTATCTTTGGATTTCAAGATAAAATAACATGCATAGTTTCTCCTAGGATTTGAAATCTATATAGGGTGATTCTCTCGAGGCTAGTGCCTCTATTTAAATTAACTCATTATTAGATATAAAATATACCTTAGCCCATGGAAACTAGTAATATCTCATATAAGATACTAGAGGTGCCCACCATCTAAGCTTATCTAATACTCTACATGTCTTATATTTCACATAATAAGGCCTCAGTCCCATGTAAATCATCTTGCATATTCCTTGTTAATTAAGCTAGACAGAAAACAAATGACTACTTTATTCAATATTGCAACCTATTCTTGGTGAATAACCTTCGTTTATGTGGTTCAAGATATCATTATTTCAATACAGGCTGACTCAAAACTCTCTTTACATACTTAAGAGGGAGATAGGGAACCCTAGAACAAACCTCTTTCGTTAGTGAATTACGTCCGCAGACGTCACCCTTAGGTGCTAGAGGGCGCTGTTGGTACATAAATGAAAGTCAGAAAGTGTGAACAACATTGCATGCCTGACAGCGTTGACGCAGTGATTGACATATATTTTCAATGATTCTCCAGTAGCATTTGCTAAATATATGTCAGCCACCTCAGATTCCATGATGTGCTTCATGGTACACGTATGGAGTCCACACTACCAATGACGACGGTGAGAAATAAACATTTTACGTTCCACCCAGCATCATCTTCGAGCGCCAAAGGGTGGCATCAACAGACATGCATTCATTAACAAAATAGGTTTATTTTAGGGTTCCCTATCTCCCGCTAAAGTTTGTACAGAGAGTTTCAAATCACCCTTAGTATGTCCAAATTTTAAAGAAATGTGTCCTTGGATTTAGATCGATAACTTAAGACTTTAGATTCAAATCACTTGAGCTGAGAGATAAAACTAAACTTCTTATGAGTAGCCAACATATTGAAATAGATAAAGAGGTAAAAAATTTATGAACATAAATATTTAGACTTAGAGTCAGATGAATCTTGTCAAAATATCTTTAAAATTGGTACACGCATTTGACAATGCAGGACAAACATCAGTAGAAACAGATGAAATGTCAAATTAGGTGTATGTTTTTTTAAAGTAAATTAAAAAAAAAAGAATCAGTACTACAAATAAATCAAATACTGTCCAGACTGATTGGCATACATGACAGTACATCTTCCAACGTTCTTTAAATTCAGAAATGTTAATATTTAAATTTTATGATAGAACCAAATACTTTAAAATACTTATAATTTCAAATTAATACTTTCTTCTTAAGACAACGTTAAAATAATATTTCCAAAAATGTAAGTCATTAAAAAATTACATAATTTACAATACATTTAAAACCCTACAGTAAAATTATCTTGGTAGCACACAGTTTTTAGTTTCCAGCCTGGATCGGAGCGCAAAAAGACTAAACCTAAGTTTTTTTAGCACACGTATTAATGCCCGCTTGGATCACACGCTTATTTACTAATTACGCTGATGTATTAGGTGTAAGTAAGTTTGAATTTAGAAGAAGTTTACCCGTATTTGCGTGGAAATAGAGTGTAAATACATTTAGGAAAAACTACCCTCAGTACACCCAACAGGGATTTGAACGTCAATCTCCCCGTTATCGGCAGGAAAATCTATAGCGAGAGTGAGGCCTAAGACCATGCAGAAACTGAGGCGGGCGACTAAACGTAAGTCACGTCTAGTTTGGTTTGCTGGCGTCGATAAGGTAGTATTAATAGTCCTTCTTGAGCTTAGTGAGTACGATCTATTAGTATTTACCCACTTTCCATCCACACATTTTTGGGTGTATTTATTATAAAATACAACTTTATTATCCCTATTTGCGTAAATAAATGATTACCCATGACTGGTATAACTTGGTTAAAACATACTATTGGTATCCAGTGTTTGGCTTTTGATGGAATTAGTGAGAATGTATGACGTGTTATGTAGCAAAATTATGAAACTTACAAATATAAATGTTGATTAGAAAATATAATAATTATAATTGGGGTTCAAAAGGTTAGTTCCGACTCTGATTCTCATCAGTCATTGAAGGAGGGATTAGTTCTACTTAATACGGCTCATGTAACTGAGTTAACAAAATTTGAAATAAAACTTACTTGTTATTTATTACCTCTAAGTTGTAGGAGGGATATGTCTAGGTATAATCCCTTTTAGTGTAAATTGGTCCATACTAAACCATGATTTACTAATTAGCTAAATTGACAGCATTTTAGTAATTATTTGGTCAAAGATTCTAAAGTACAGCAAAACAAGATTATTTCTAAGTGCCGTAGTGAACCGATATGTTCTGTAGGGGAATACAATGGTTAATGTGTATCAATTTTGATTTAATCTAAAATGAAAATAATAAAATTGATTCATTTCTTTACCGAGTTCTTAGCTATACTTATCTTTGAAAAAGAGTCAAGATTCGTAAAAATATAAATGATAATATATTTAACTAATACGTTTTGTTGACTCTTGAATCCACTTGTTTTGTTTTACTCCCTTTCATGGAATTCCAGGAAAACCGTAAAAGGTTATCTTTCTTATTACTTTTAAATAAATTTGAACATCCTACAAATTAACAAATATTATTTTATATGCTGGGGATTCTATATAGATTAACTGTATATAATTTAATATGATTAAAATAAAGTTTTGAATATGTGTAGAACATTGATAAACAATATTTCTTGTAGTTTTGTATTTCAACATTGTTCTTAACTTTTTTTTAAATTTTTACCACCATCAGCGTAAAATATTATTATTTTATGAGACAATATCATGAGATCTGTTTATTTCAATATATTCCATTTCACAAATATATATATATTTATTATTTTATGAGACAAATATATATATATATATATATATTATTTTACGCTGATGGTGGTAAAAATTAAAAAAAAAGTTAAGAACAATGTTGAAATACAGAACTACGATAAATATTGTTCATCAATGTTCTACATATATTCAAAACTTTATTTTAATCATATTAAATTATATACAGTTAATCTATAAAGAATCTCCAGCATATAAAATAATACAAATATATATATACATCCCATTTCACAAATATATATGTGTGTGTATCTATATACGTGTATATATATATATATATAACAATATAAAACCATATTAAATTTCTCTTGACTACAGTTAAGTAATAGTTGAATCTTACATTATTTATTCTTTTAAAATATGAGCTTTATATCTTCAGTTACTATTCAATAATCATTATATTATTTTAATTTGAGATTTCTAATAATAATAAATAATAGTATTTAATATACGTGATGATTGTTTCAGAGGATATACTAACCAGACCGTTGTGATCCGTGATGCTGATAAGGGAGATTTGCTCGTTGAAGCTCCTTCTAGAAGCATGCACACAATAATATACATTTAAAAGTAACCTGTAATAATGAACTGCAAAGTCATAATAATTATGATTAAGTGTATGAAAATATATTCATTTAATGAATATAATTGATGATTATATTACAACAATATCGAACATAATGAATGTGACAAAAAAAAAGTACCATTATTTGTGTTTATTTTAAATCTTTAATAAATGAAATGCATTCAAACTATAAAAATAAAAAATTCAAAATTAATTGTATTTATATTGTATGAATATGCACAAGTGCTGGAACTAGGGGAGGTGTGGGTACATTTTATCCCTCCTCTACTATCATAGTATAAGGAACGGTAGAGGTTGGGTGGGGTTAGGATTTTAGGAAAATTGTGCAATGATTAACACGTATGTGCATGTATCCTTAGATATGTTTACTACTCAATCTTGCTTAACATGAACATAGAGTCAGTTTGACCCCCTGAACTAAACCTTTCCGCCATACATGTGCACATTTAAAATATATATATATAAAAATATATTTGATTTATGATAAATATTTATATTTGAGTATAAAATGCTTCATCTTTAGTGTATTAAAATGACTAATACTTACATTTTAATTGTAATTCATAAGGAAAAAAAGTCAAATTTATAATGCCAACAATTTATTTACTGACCCTTGAAGTCAATACCTTACATTGTTATTTTCTCACATCTATCTTCAATTATAAATTGTATTAATTGTAAACTATAAGAGTAATGTTTGTATAAATTCATTTAAAAACATAACTAGCTCCTATTTAATTTACACAAACATTTAGTTAGCCTCGTGCTATTAATACGTTTGAATTGTCGGTAACAAACTTTATTTGATTCGTTTTATCATAGTTTTAAATGAACAATTTTTTTTGGTCCCATGTATTACAAGGAATTGCCAATAAACTCAAATTGATCTATTGTGGCACAAGTTATATAGGTGACCCGAAAACTTATTTTATATCACTTAATACTAGGGCCTATTCGTTTTGACATTTTCTACACTGGTAGTCACACAGTCTAGGGCGTCCAGATACCATTAATTATATACATGTTCAAAAAATTCCATTAGCCTTAAGTAATTATACCAAGTGATCAAGCACAGTGGTTTTGAGGTAACGTGCTTGCCTCAGGACCCAATGTTTATGTGTTCAAGCCCAGGTGGGGTTGATGGATTTTTATTTAGCGATAAAAATCCTTAGCACGACTTCCTTCGCAGGGGAATTAAAGCCGTCTGTTCCATGTGAATTGTGGGGTATTAAAATAAATGGTACGGAACTCCGCACGGACTTCCTCGCTCTATTGTTTGAAAATTGAGATATTTACACAAAACTCTTAATATATGTGAAACAAAATAATATACACTAGCAAATCCAAATATAAATTGTACTATAGCTATGTACAACTCTTTTTTGACTCCCGGTATTAACTTTTATAATTTGGTTTTTAAGAATTAATGTCCTTAGTTATGTTTGGACCGATAAAAAAGATCGATGTTGGGTCCACAAGTGTCAACACTTCGTATTTCAACTTTCTGTTAACACTTTCGACATTTTAATAGGTGTTGCAAATCTTCATGCCATCGCATTGCTATTAAATTCCTCATTTATAAATTTTGACAAATAAAAAATGTAAATATGGACTATTGATTTTAAAATGAATATATATCATTGTTGTACAAATATTTCTTCTAGGAGGTTTAAAGAAAAACAACATAAGCTTTTAGAGACTTATTTATATTTAATTACCCTATGGCATTGGAGAATTATGGTGTTCAAACTTAAGTAGTACCGTATCTCTTTAAAACTAAAACTCACAAAATTGTATTAATATATTAGCCAATATCTTGGAAACAGTTGGATTTATAAAAATTTGTTTCATATAAAAGTTTTTTATTTCTAATAGTACTACACTTTTGCAATGATAAATTATTTAGTATCTCAAATAGTTGTGGAGATACGGAAGTTTCTGCTTCTGTAAAGTACTCTAAAATTCATTTTAATGGTAAAATGAAAATAGCCAGTTTATTTATAATATTAATAAACACCTATATACGAATTTTATTCAAAATCGTTACAGTCGATTTTGAGAAAATTGATATTTCTCTTTTTGCCCTTTCTTAAACTACTCTTAATTTTAAGTTTAACAACACACAGACATACGTTATTGCAAATACCACATTTTAGGGTTTGGGGGGTCTTGAGACGTCAACATCCATCAACATTGCAGGTTAGATTTTCTTTTGCGGTAGCAATACTTTTACCTTTTGTGTCTGAGAAGTTAAAACATATATATATTTACGTATTTCCTGAAAGTTATGGATTTTATAAAATATTTGTATTATAAAGAGACCTACATGTTTGTAACGATAAGTAATTTCATATCTTATATAGTTTAGGAGATATTATAAAAAAAATATATAATCTACGCATCAGAGCGGAGCCCTTAAACTCATTTTGCCAAAATATTGAGGGAAGCCATTTTATTTGTAATATTTATAAATGTTTATAAATGAAATCTAATCAAAATCGTTTGAGAAAATCGATTTTTTTTATCTTTTTGCTCTTCAGTAAACTACCCTTAATTTTAGGGTTAGATATCCAATTCCAAGAAACCCTCAGGGCAACCCTATGAAAACCCTTGAAACCAAGTTTTAGCCCGATCAGTAAAATAGTTTAGTCTCTAGTTGGAGGTACAGACAAACAGATGGAAAGTCAAAAACCACATTTTTTTTTTGATTCGGGGAGTCATGAAACGTCAAGATTCATCAAAATATTGAGTTAGATTTTTTTGACGATCACAATACTTTCTCTACCTGTAAGATAGCGAGAAAGTAAAAACGCTGGAAGGTATGTGATACTACCTTTCCCGGCAAAATTGGTGGGCTATTTCGAGCTCGCTTATTGTGCTGATATATTCAGTGGGATAAAAAGTGCACGTTAATTACCACTAATAATGGAAAAATGGACAAAAATGTATATAACAAATTTCTTTTTTTTTCTGTTCCTTGGTTTTGAAGCAAAACAAATCAATGCTCACGTGGTTTAAGACGTCAGGCCCTCAATATATATATAAAAACTCAAGCTAAGGTTAGCCTTAGTACGTAAGCTCATAACAAGTTTGCGCTTTCTATGTTTACTGATTTTTTTTAGATACATGAATTGGTGCTCACGATGTGTAGTCCGTAATGATTTTCAAAGAATGTAAGCCTACATTTAAAAAATAGATTAAGGAGCACACCCTAAGTTTTCAATAAGCTCGTATGCAGAGTTTTAGCTTATATATTGGTTTGTTGGTTTTAAAGGCACCAGCTCCATTGGTCAGCTAGTAAAAGACACCACACTTGTAATTTATGCTTATGAAAACTATACCCAATGCATACGTAAGACATAAAAGTAAATAAAATAATACTCCCAAGGTATGCAACTTAAGGTTTCCTATATACTTAGGTCTATGCCAAACTTAAGTTTTCTATTCTTCTTGGTTTTTATATTAGGTACCTTGAACCGTTACGCCAAACTAGGCGTGTTCAAATAAAAAAAATAACAATAATAAATATAAGTTAGCAAAAAAGTTAGAGTGTGCTGGGTGAGCCAAAAGACCAAAGAAAAACTGGGCAAAACCTAGCTGAAACCCAGCACACGCAATAAGAACTATTGCGGGATTCGTCCCCACGGTCACCCTCAATAATATAGGTCATTAATCATGAACGTGAATACGCCTCTGGTTTGATTATTAGACAACATATTTTATTTGCAGTAACCTACCTAAAGATGAACGTGTAAAAAGGTAAGTACAAACATTATACTCAAGAGATGTTTATTAAGATTCAAAAATATATGGACAAAAATTTATTGAAAGCAATAACCTCAAGAAATATAGGGTATAAAACATATTCAATCTACTGTCATGGCTTCATAGGGAGGGCGCAGAACGTATAATTGAATAGCCTCGCTAATAACAAACTTGGTTGGGCCGAAACAACAATAAATGACTCTTGACAATAACCTTAGCATAAATGTCAATGTTCAACATAACAATATAAAGTTATTTCCTGCCAGTCATCTTTCATCTCTCCGTCCCATAAACGGGGAAAATACACAAAATCCCAAAATCCCAAAAAGCTTACGTTGACGTTTGTCAGATAAACCAATATTAGCTCGCCAACACTTAACAAATATCCACCCATAACTTAGTTGCTATGGCGGCTATCATTAACCTGTTACACTCGCTGATGGCAGATAGTACTCTAAGTTCATGAGAGAACGCTTAAAGTTAAATATGAACAGAGCAATTCAATTGTCGGAATCTAATGACATTATATTTCAATAAGCAAAAGACAGAACCTAACATCTAACATGGAGTAATATAAACTACATCTGCTAGACAAATGCTTCCCAGTAAGAGAGTAAAACTTTAGTCATTTATACTCAGAGAAAACATTTAGTACTAAAAAAATATTTACATCACCAGATATTCTACTTTTGTCCAACTCCTAAACTTAATACTTGACATAAACACCATGGGCAAAGTTTAAAGCTAAAACCCATTAATATTAAAAATAATTACTAGTGAGGAAGATATATTATTGAAAAGATATATTTCCTTTTTGTTGAAGTTCGTTAATATCAGAAATAAATACAAGTACAAAAGATAGCTTATAGAAAAAGACATCATATTTCAGTTCAATAAAGTTTGTTAATATCTGACATAAGTACAAGTGAAAAAAGTGCCATATTGAAAACGAGATCATATTTCGTTTCTGTTAAAGTTCGTTAATATCAGAAATAAATACAAGTCCAAAAGATATCTTATTGAAAAAGACATCATATTTCAGATTTGATAAAAGTTCAAAGCTTAAGTCCACATACTTGACGTCAATTATACGTGAAATGTTTAAAGTTAAAGTTTTTTGAAGATTTGAAGTAATTATTAAGAGCCGAAAGTGAATTTTGAACAATAAAAATTATGCTGAAAAGGAATTTATCTTACATGGTTAATGTCCGAAGCTGTAGCTAGTACAAGCTACTTCCAAAGCCAGTCCCAGAGTGGCGCCTAACCCACAAGATCACACTTTTATACAGAAAGCACAGTTCACAGCACACGGAACGAAGGGAAGACAAGGGGGGGGGGGG
>CABFVX010000028.1:601997-636274 GCA_902151425.1 Timema shepardi | reverse complement strand
GGGGGGGGGGGGCAAAGAATATAATGAGGCATGGAATGTTCTACGAGCGTCTAGACGGTGAACTTGGGCACAGGTGAAGTGTTTCCTTTTCCTAACTGAAGATCTTTGCGTCGGAGAAGCCGTTGCTGGGTGTAGGAATAGGCGCGGTCCTCAGTATACCGGGATTAGTCGTCTGGTTCGGGTGTAAGTGTTCCGATGGGCCGTTCGTGCGTGTAGCCGTGTAGCCGGGCTGGACGCTGATGGTGTCGGTATAATTGGTAAGTTGATTATTTTTGTTTGGTTGCGGGTAGCTTGTGGCTAACAATGCTTCAACCTAATTTGGTAGCCAAGAGATCTAGGACATCATACACACTAAATAGAAATAGATAAACTTCCCTTGAGGTGTTCTATATCATGTCTCATTAAATAAGTATTTATTGTTTCTTATTTTTAAATGTTTTGATTTTTTAGTTACCCTAAAGTAGTCTAGAGGACATTCTTCTCTAAAATTGGAATACAGGCTTTTATGATCCCTTATCATTACCACCACCCACCTCGGTGGCGTAGTTGGCTAACGCGCTGGTCGTGTTGAGCTCGACTGCTGAGGACGGGGAGATCGATATTTGAATCTTAGTCAAGTGAACTCGGGGGGGGGGGGGGGGGTGTCCTAAATGGTTTTCCTCTCTCACTCCACGCAAATACGTGTTCACTTTTTCTAATTCAACCTTCCTAATTCCTAATCCATTAACTAGATTAGTACTTAAAGCGTACAACCCGAACTGGTAGTAAGACGGAGTGCTAAATAATATTATTAATAATAATAATAATAATAATAATAATAATAATAATAATAATCTAAACCACTGTTTTCCACCTTGCCACTGTCCATGTTAAACCAAACGTAACTTGCCGTTTTGTTGCCTAAAACTGAACATTGTTAATTACATGGAATAAGAATTCTATATTATATCGTTCACTGCAGCATCTAGTGAAAGCAATATCAAACACAAAATGTTATTTTAAACCACTTATTTTTCACAAAATATGAAAATTAGCATTGTGTCTCAGTTTCACCAGTTAAAAATGTGCGCAAACACTCGCTTGGATAGAGGAGGTGAAAATAAATTGTTTTAACTGACTTGTGAAAACCATCTTTAGTTCGAAAACAGAATTCAAATCCCAATTTCTCATCTCAGGTGATTTCGTCCAGTGTATATTCAAATAAGGTTTAATATAATAATTATAATAGTAGTAATCATTATTTTAATTTCATGTATTATAGTGCTGGCTAATAGATCGTTAGACTGATGACAAGCCAGAACTTAAAAGCACACAGGTACGATATAAGCACATATAATAAAATAATAAAACTACAATAATAGCTAAATAATGTTACATACTGATGATTAATAATTACTTTTATTATTATAAAAATATTCATAATAATAATATACGACACATTAATACACAACTATTGATATAGCCAAACTTTAAACGTATTGCCAAAATCATATTAACTTTGTATAACTATATAGGTTTATAATATAAAACCTGTCAGTGTCGCGTGTAAAATTTGGCAACTGTGCTTGTCATGAGATCTGTACTGGAGTTCAATTTAAAAATGTTACGGCTTATATACTGCAAAGCCCTCAACATACAATATGTAAAAGTAAAAAAAAGGCACCCTCAAAATGTACAGCTTGAGGTTACTGAGCCAATTTTCATCTTTAAATGTTTCTTGGTTTTAGGAGTTTCCCGAATATGCGGTCACGCAGTCTGAATCACCATACTCTAAATGGATGTCAAAGTAAAAATAAATATTCTTGAGCTGTTTTCTTTAACTATATGGGGCTTCCCTTATTACACAAATCAAAAGTTTTAGCTTTATATGTTTCTTGGTTGTTGAGTAAACCGAATCAGTAAACATGTTGTTTAAGAATTTAATGTTCATAAATGTATACAAATGGTACAGTGATTGCACAGACTTTCTCCCGATTTTATCTTAAAATAGACATTTACTATAAACTCATTTAAGATTTGTGAAATTAAATAATTGGTCTATACATTGTTGTAGAAACACTACACCAAAGATTATAAATGAAATAATATACATTATTACGTCTTACTATGTGGCATTAGGAACTAGGAAAACTGTTACAGAAAAATTGAAAAAACATGTTTGTCTCCCAAAGTGCATAAGAAAAAAATTAATTTTTAATATATGAATTAAAATTATATATATATATATATATATATGCATATACATACATGTTCATATCTCAGAAATTATTGTTTTTATAAAAACATATTTAAAAAAGGTTTTTTATCTTTAATAGTAGGCCTACAACAACTTAACAATTATAAGTTTTCCTATCTCAAATAATTTAGGAGAAATTATTAAGATTAGAAAATTTCCCCCATGTAAAATACCCTCAAAGT
The DNA here is from genome assembly GCA_902151425.1 of Timema shepardi. Classification (NCBI taxonomy): domain Eukaryota; kingdom Metazoa; phylum Arthropoda; class Insecta; order Phasmatodea; family Timematidae; genus Timema; species Timema shepardi. Next base: position 633,856 of record CABFVX010000028.1, on the reverse strand, counting down.
CATTTTCACGAGAAAATAAGAAACTACATCTTGTTTAGTAAAAACAAGGTCTAGACATAAAATGCAATACAAATCGTTAGAACGAGTTTCGAGAAAATTGAATTCAACTTTTTTGCCTCTCAGTAAATTTTCCTTAAATTTAGGGTGGAATATATAATTCTAAAAACCCCTTAGAGGTACCTCATGTAAAGGCCAGATATCAAACTTTAGCCCAATCAGTAAAATAGTTTCGGCTATAACCCAAGGTGCGGACAGCCAGAAGGACAGCATTGCGTCAACAACATTTTGGATTCAGAGGTTCATAAAACTTCAACATTTATCAAAATATCGAGTTAGATTTTATTTGACAATCACAATACTTTCTATACGAGGTTTTGAAAGAAAGTAAAATATATATACCAGTAAGTTACACAAGCAAACTCCCTCAGGTTCCTCAATATAATTATGCAACATTTAATCTCTCTATGTTTCTTTGTTTTACAGTTACCATGATCATTTGATATAAGAAGTTAAGCCCTTAATCAACGTATCTTTATTAGTATGTCATCTTTTCTAATGTGAGTAAGAAACAACAAACCAAACTCTTCTCTAATTTAACTTTGGATTTAAGATTGAAATATCTTCTGTAATTTATGTATGGATTTAAAGTTGATATTTTCACGCGTTGATCAAGCTAGATTAAAATTAAATGAAGTCAACGTTTAGTTGGAAGTGTCTTAAATTAATAGATATTAACCGTTGATTATGTGGTTGATTGCCTAATATGAAAACTAAAAAAAATATGTATACCTAACGTTAACACCTTTAGGTTACCCTAAATACTTATGACTAGTTTCAGTTTTTAGGCTTCCTGGTTTTGGAATTCCTGCGCTTTCTCCATGGTGTTAGCAGAACGTGAGCTAAACCGACCGAGCAGCCGCCACCATTAGCGATGACATTGCGATTATTTGCCGATGAAGGGTGTCATGTGGTCATTTGTCAACACAACAACGTTTCAGACACACTTCTTCACATACACTGCACTTACAGAAACATAAATACACTACACATTCTATTTTATTTATATGATTTATAAATAACTTTTATTTATAAATTAAATAATATAAGCTAGTGCAATTTGTAATTATTAAGATAAACAAAATAAATAGCCTCAGTTTTTACTTATTCGCTACCTACAGGTAGATAAAGTATCGTGATCGTCAAAAAAATTTTACTCGAGATTTAAATATATTTTAACGTTTAATTACCACCCGAATCCTAAAAAGTAGTTTTTGCATTTCCGTCTGTCTATCTGCCTGTCTGAATGTACCTAGTAGTAGACCCTAAACTATTTGGGTTATAGGGCTATAACTTGTTATCTAGGGCCATCATAGTGTTGCCCTGAGGGGGTTTTGGATACTAATATCCAACCCTAAAATTAATGGTAGTTTACTCAAGGGCGAAAAGAAAAAAAAATCGATTTTATTGGTTCTAACAATTTTGATTAAATTTAATATCTAAACATTCATCAATATTACAAACATAATGACTACCCTCAATTTTTCGTCAATGTTTCGGTCTTATTCGTAAAACCTCACTCTTTGTCATATCTTCGTAGATCTTTGAGATATGAGATTACTTATCATCACAAATATTTGGGTATAATTATAGTAAAAATCTAAACCGAGATGTTGATGTAAGTTGACTTCGATGTCGAAGCCTAAAAAGTGGTTTTTGCAATGCCGTCTGTTCGTGTGTCCGTCTAACCCTAAAACGAAGAGTTGTTACTAAAGGGTGAAATAGATAACGTTTTTCTCACTCGACTCTAACGATTTTATTTAAAATTGGTATTTAGGTCCTGATTAAGAATATAAAAAAATTGCTATCTTCATTTTCCCATGAAAATAAATTTTAGGGTACTTTTCAGAAGCAGAATTTTCCTTCTCGCCTCAACAATTTAAGATACTAAATAACTTATAATATCAAAACTCTAGCACTAATAAAAATAAAAAACTTTTATTTGAAATAAAATTGTATAAAATCAATAGTTCAGAGATACTTGCAAATATATTAATACAATATTGTGAGCTTTAGCTAAAAATAACTACTACTTATGCTATAACACAATTCTCTATTTCCATAGGTTGATTGAATATTAATAATTCTCTAAAAAAGTTTATGTTCTTTTTTATTTAATCTCTTAGGGGAAATGTTTGTACAGCAATGATTTATCTCTATCATTTTAGACTCAATATACAATATTTACATTTTTTATTGGTCAAAACATATAAATGAGGAATTTAAAAACAGGAACCTTAAATTTTATTACTAAGTGTTGAACCTTGTGGACACAATATCGATCTATTTTTTAGTCTAAATATATAAACGAGGACATTTCTTTAAAATTAAAACTATAAAACAAAAACAGGGAGTCATAAAATGATTTACGTAAGTATAGCGCAATTAATGCTTGAGTTTAATATTGTATATTATATTTAGTTTCACATTCTTACGAGTTTTGAGTAAATATCTCAATTTTTAAGCAATAGAGCGTGAAAGTCCGTGCAGAGTTCCATACCATTTATTTGTTGGTATATTCCAATTTGTTAATTATTTTAAATACTTTTAACACGAAAGATTTTATAGATTCACATTGAAGAACAAGGATTGGTAGGTTAACGAATAATAATGCAAATACATGAGCGTGGTAATAATATCTGTAAACGGTAAATAAAATGTGGGAAATCACCTCCAGCGAATGAAAGTTAATACAGATGAAGATATTCGAAACTTGATTTCCTCGTTTGACTTAACCAAGTGATCACGAGTCTGGGTGTGTGAGAAAATCAATTATTACTTTAATGATGCTCTATATTTCCACGAACCCATCTTTATTTGATTTACGATAGTGAAACACAACATTAATGATGAGCCACATTCTTTTCACTATCTATTTTTATCTATTAAAAGATAACAAATAATACAGTACAAAAACTTTATTTTACTCACTACACGTGCGACTATTCGGCAAGAATGACGCCACAGAATTTAAAGATTATACAGTCATTCGTTCTAATTTTCTATTGTATTTGTAAGTATTTTAAAGTTTTTTTTAAAAAAACCATTTATAAAATAGTTAGTATTTTGGAAAGACTATAACAAAATTTATGAAAAATCTTTCTAAAAAGATATTTTAAATAGGCAATAATAAAAACCACATAGTTTTAAATACTAAACACATATATCTATCATTATAATTAATACATGCAAAGAAGGGTACAAGGGTCTAGGAATGGTTGAGTTGTGAATTTAGGAAGGGTGTACTGATATAGTCTATTAGATGATTTACCAAGATCACTCCACCTAAATGCAGCTACATTCCTCATAAATTATACTTTACCCCTACCTAAACCAAAAATATAAACTATGACCGTATGGGTAGTAAGGCGTGGTGCGTGTAAAATATTATTGTTCCTCATGGTAGACTAAACAGCATATATTACCTAATAATTATGATTTATTCTTTTAAAGTCTTCAGAAATCTTTGAAGATAATGTAAGTTTACAAATTAACGGATTCTCAACCTAATTTAGCATTTAGGATCTGACCGCATTAAATTATATTCCTATCCCGGTTAAATAGTTTGCCAAGATGAACATAAATTTAGAAGTATTTTATTCATTGGTAAAAGTACATGTACTTTGAAGTATTTTGAATAACTGATAAAAACCCGCTTCGGTGGTCACAAGGTCTAAGGCGCTACTCTCGCAGTAGACTAAACTGCGGACGACGGGCAGATCAAGGTTTTAAACTCGGTCGGGTGTACTGAGGGTAGTATTTCCAAAATGGTGTTGCCACCCTCCCTCCACGAAAATGCGGGCTTACTTTCTAATCGCTGAAACCATTAGCGTAATTAGTACATAACCCTATAGCTCAAACAGGCAGCAAGATAAATAGAAAAACGAATAACCATTACAACTTGTCAGAAAGTGGGAGTTTATTTTTATCATATTTTGTATGCCTTTTAACCTGTTTAAACTTAAATAACACATAATTTAGGAAATGCGGGGATTTCCATTGGGCCTAGGTTAGTAAGATTTTCAAAATAAAAAGTGGGACAAATGTATGTAGGTATACAATATAAATAAATTAGAGTAACACACATATTTTATAATTTACTAAATTTGGTATATCATTAAAAATTACATTAAATTACTATAAAATAAAACACTACAAACTCTTTATCATAAATATATCTATTTGCATTCAACCCTAAAGCCTTTTATGTCACCACCATCAGTTAACATTTGTCTTAAATCTTAACATCATTAAGTTTATCATTCAATACATAGGAATAAAGCGAATAAAAATATTATTCTCATTAAGATATTTCAAATTCCCTCCACTGGGTTTGGCTTATTTCTGTTGTCAACTGAACGATCATCAATGAAAATGTTCGTTCAACATGCGCGTTGTGTGCTGGGATACTGAAAAGTTACCGATTGATACATTACAGTATTAGTATTTCGGAGTCTTAAGACTTTCTTTCACTTGTCTTCATGTAATGGTTCAACTTTTATTGGTTGTATGTAGTGTACAATTCACCCCAAACCAATTTATTTCCTTCCAGCTCACTTCCTACAAATATACGAATATTTGTAAACTGCATAAAAATTTAATGTAACTTTTTTTAAATTTAAAAACGCAGGTGTCTTAAAGTATTTGCAATGTTGGCGAAAAATTAAGAAGCATCCACTAAAAAAAATCATATTTATGAATATGTTCATATAGCTCAGGGGTCTTCAAACTACGACCCGCGGGCAACATGTGGCCCACCACAAGATTATATCCGGGCCGTTCCAAGATTTTATCAGAAAACAAATTAATGGTTTCTCTTCGTTAGTTATTAGCCACTCAGTTTATTTGGCATGTCCAGTTTCTGTCCGCACAAGTGATTCCCCCATGACACGAAGCCAGATTGCTGTCGGAATTGAAAAAATTCATTTTCAGTCGCAGGCACCATTTCTTATACCGACAAAAGAACGGCTTGACTATGGCGATTTTTAGGTATAGTTCTAAGTCTCCCGGCAGAGGGTTATCGAAGGAAAGTTCGAAAAGATGTTACCTAATTAAAAAATATATATTATATTGATTAATTATTATAGATATAATTTATTACATGTAAATTGATTCATTTCTCACTGAGAAGAATCAACGTCAACCACTCTTATCAAACTCTGACTGGCCTTGGAAAGTGGATTTTTTTTTACAGACGTGGCTGGCAATATGACTTGAATCTAAATTTGCATATTGAAACAAATTTGATTTATGATATACTTGCGCATGTCAAGGCATTCAGGAAAAAAAAATCGACTTGAAGAACAGGTGAACGTTACTTTGGCCCGCCAAAATGTGTACAATATATTAGGTGGCCCACAGAGCAAAATGTTTGGAGACCCCTGATATAGCTCACCAGGTAATCATGAACAGTTGTGTAAAATTTTTGTACTTCTTCAAAAAAGAATCAGCCTTTTCTGTTGAAACATCTTCTACTTTTTTTTTTACAATTATGAAGAATTTTTTTCTTCAAATCGTTTCTTAAGCATATCTTCTCTTTCTTTAAGTGTTGCCAGAATTTCAAAATTGATTTTGTCACCCACCCCTTTTCTCAATTTAAATAATCTTGAATCTCAGAGCGCACGGTAGACTTTGTACCAAATAAAAGTAAGATTCAGGAGAAGAAAAGAATTCCAACAAATGTCTTGGAGTGGTCTCTTGTGAGAAGAAGTATGTCTTCAAAGAACATCAACAAATTTAAGAACTCTTTCCACATCACTTGCCAAAACAGTAATCGTGTAACTCAAATCCAACCATGCACCTACCTGTATGTTGTTGTAAGCTACTATTTAGAAAATAGGGTGAGTCCATAAAAAAACACATATTCTAATAGGCGCTGGCCAGTCACAAACTAAGACTGCGTATAATCATGATCAAACACTATAACTATTAAGTAAAGAGAATGGGTAGCATTAAACTGTAATATATAAAAGAATATTAGTACTAAGCAAGTGGATACGAAGCTATCTTTGACCCAGATAATACGAGTAGTTGGAGCCGGCACGACCAAATTGCCTACATATCCCTACTTAAGTCCAAATTAAAAGTTATAGCGACAAACGTTTTTTAAGAGAATGTTATTGATGTTCTTTAAGTTAATTGTATTCCTTTATCGTTTCATGTTTAATTCTGGTTGCCAAAATTTGAGACGAATTTTAGGCTGGGATCACGATCAACTTGAGACTCACGTAACGTAACGTTCACTTAATACAGTTTGTGATCAGGATTCAGGTAACATTACTTTACAATTTGAGAAAAACCTAGACAATGGATTTAAATTGTCTGAAATAAAAATAGTTCACTAAAGTTAGACCCAAGAATTTAGAGCTGATTAGGCTGCAAGTATTTCAATACAAGCTTACTGGACATAAAAAATCAAGTATAACAATAGTCTACTTTTTAGAGTTCGGGAGACGCTGACAGAATATACCAAAGATGTCGTCCTCATTCCATAAACTAATAAATAAAGTTCTAAAGAGACTTGTCAAGATGAATTCAAGAATATTGGCTAGGTATAACATTTGGTAGACATCACTTAACGTTTTCGTAACGTGAAAGTTCTCCAATACATCACGGTGTGATTAACTTGAAGTCACTTAACTTAAGACCCGCTTCTGTGGACGCATGGTCCACCCTAGAGCACTACTCTCTCCATAGACTAGACTGCCGTGACGGGATATTCAATCTCAGTCAGGGGTACTGAGGGTGGTTTTCCCTAAATAGTTTCCCACCTACCCTCTTGCCACGCAAATGCATGTACACTTAATATAAATTCGACCTTTCTAATTCCCAGATGATTAGTGTAATATTTAGTACATAGGCGTATAATCTGAATGGGAAGTAGGACATGATAATAAAACCTCTTAACGTAAGATTTTCCCGGGGTAGAACTTTTCCGTTAGGTGAACCCTAAGTGAAGAGTACCACGTGTTCCAGCTAGCCAATCAAGTTTCGAGTCACATCCACACGGCTTCATTTCTTTGTTTATGGAATGCGGAAAAAATCTTCGGTATAATTTTCCCGCATCTCACGAACTCTATAACGTAGAAGCCTCTTGTTACACTTTATTTGTTATAGTCAGTAGTATTTAATCGCAGGTCCTACTCGTATCCTATTCGGTCCTAGTTATTTGCGTTTAATTTTAGTGAACAACATGTTTATAAACAGTCCACATTTATTTTATGTGTTTTGCTCGAGTTGTTACGTTAAGTAATGTTAATCCTGATCAAACACCAGTTTATTTACTTTAAGTTATCCTACGTTAAGTGAACGTTAAGCTGATCGCTCTCCCGTCATAATATGTCCAACGTTTAACGAAGGCTATGTGTACGTTAAGTTAATTGCATCGTGATGACTTCTATTTAAAAACACGAGATGAACATTATTGTTACGTAACATTTTAAGTGAACATTAAATGAAGTTAAGCTGGTGATGATCCTGACATAAGCGACATTATTAAAAACCCGTTTAAAATAATTATATTTGTATATTCTTCATAGCGCTTAAAAATGTATCTCAATAATTATTAAAATGTATGTAATGTACATTATTCTATTAAAAATCACAATAATCCACTTAGGTGGCCACATGGTCTAAGGCATTACTACCTCAATCGTCTAGATTGGCTATGACGGGGATATCATGGTCCGATTCCGGTAGGGTGTACTGAGGGCGATTTTTCTTAACTGGTTTTCCACTATATCTCCTCGCGTAAATTCAGATACACTCCCTCTAAGTTCAACCCACCTCATTCCTTATCCATTAGCGTAGTAATTAGTACATAGGTTTATAAACTAAAAGGATAGTAATACGCGGTGAAAAATATTTAATAATATTAATACACTTATGAAATGCTTATAAGTTTAAAGGTTCATTTTTACAACAACAAAAAAACATATTACTTAAAATATATGCATTACACTTTAAGTTAGTTTTTCAACAAAGGGATATTGGGATTTAAAATAAATATTGAAATGCAAAATTAAATATTTCAAGTTTGTTACCAAATTGTCGTATTTATTCACTCTCATCAATGATCAGGTGTACTAAGCGTAAGGTTCACCTAGTCTGGCTTGCCAATGTCGGGCTGGTCGATTTTCGTATTTCAATAAAGTGTACTAGGGAGCTATTTCCCTCTCCGCCTATGCAAATGTGTCGTTATAGCCCTTACATTATTACTTTTTAATCCTAGCTCATTTATTTGTTTGTAAGTGATTATTTTATTTCAAAACAGCTAATAATAAACATGAATAATAGCACGAGAAACATAAATGAACAAAAAAAAGTTAACACCAGCCCCGAAGGGCTCTCGAAAACATACACTACATTGAAACCTATAACATAACACAAGTAGACAAGATATGGTTCGCTGGCGGGCTGAATAATACCGTCGTTGGGTTAGTGGTGGGAAAATATATAAATAAAAACTACCCCGTAGCACATGAAGGGTCGCCTGGACTTTAAAATATACACAAAGTACAAAGGAGAGAGGGACAGAGTGGAAAGAAACAAGAAACAGAGAAAATAAAAGGGATCACGTGATGAAAGGCTTGACCCCAGTTGGATCTCATTTATTATTATCTATTATTAGCGCCGCGTCTTACTACCCGTTCGGGTTATACGCACTGGAGCTCATTTAATGAAATTAGCTACGGTTAGCTTGGAAGAATATTTAACGAGATTAAAATTATCAATATGAATCATTAAAATTATATAATTTGAGAGCTAGAATGGTTTTCAATAACATACTTATTTATCATAGCTATAGTTTACAGATTATATTGAAATAATGGCGTGAGGAAACCACATTAAAAGAGTTAAAGCCAGTGTAGCGTGTCAATCAGATTGATTGAACACCTACAAGGAAAAAATTAACTATTTATCACTATTCGTGTAATTGGGTGCCACGTTGGGGTTATATGGAGATATTAAAAGATAAACTACCTCAAAGTTGTACTCTAATACAAAAAATGGCGTATTGGCCTACGTTCAAAAACACGTGGATTAGTCAAAAAATTAATTTACATTTTTATAATTGCGGTTCTAGATATCACAAAAGAAGACTAATGTTATTAAAGTTATGAATAAGATTTGTGAATGTGTGCCCTAGTTATAAAAAGGGGTCTGATACAAAACTTACAGCTGACCATGTGGCCGTTAATATAATTTAAAAAATATACTTCTATATCATTTCTTTTCGTAAAACAAACAGTGAAAATCAAATAACTAAATTAATACTGATGCATTTTGATACAGGATATATGTGTATAAACTCACCCAAGGGCAGATGCCTGCAGATATCTTTTACTCACTTCAAAAAAACAGAATTATCTATAATGGCGGCTCCACGTGGATCAACTCTCGCTCGCTCAGTAGAGAAGAAAAGATCGAAATGGAGGCCACAACGCCGATCACGTGCGCAGCGATACCATGCGCCTCTGGTGGTCAACAGAGGAAGCTCGTCAGTTCCAATGTGTTCTCTCTCTCTCTTTCTCGTTTATTCTCCCTTATTCTACCTCTGCTTCGTAATTCATTCTCCTTTATCTCCCTTTTCATGTTCGTGTCTGATTGTCGCTATATAAGGGTAGCACCATGAGCTCATTTATGCACAACGCCTTCTCACAGCCTAGGTACTAGGACGAAGCTCTGCCGGTGAGAAACTACCAAGAAGGATCATGGGGTCCGTGTCGTCGGAATCGCCGCCATAGCATCGTCGTTGCAGGATGAATCGTCGGAGTCAACGAGCTGGATACCAGGACACCTCAGCTAGGGTATCTGTATCCAGCAAGGGTCGTTTAGTCCCTAGCATGTAGTCAGAAGATACTTTATTTTTTATTAGATATAATGTAAATAGTCATTCGGAAGTCCTTTACTTTAGCAAGAGAAATGTTTCATTTTATTAGATCTTGTATCATATTCAGAACTAGCTAACTTCATTATGCTAGAAGTACCTTGGCAATATTTCGCCTTTCTGTCTGATGGACAAGTCAGATTTTAATGACTCATAAAGTCAAATGCTGAGTGCATTATTGTATTTTTGGACACTGTCCTAACGTCAAAGCCTCTGGCTTGGAAAATGTGAATTTTAGTGTGGTAAATGTACACTAACTCACAAGTTCCTATAAATCTTGAAAAAGAAAAGTAATACATGACACCCTAAACGTCATGTGCATCAGTGCTTTGTTATTGATGGTTATCGCCAGGAAGTCTGTTTCTTTCTTCTGCCTTACGCAGTGCAGTTGTAAATCATAGAGGTTTGACTATGCAGTCAATGTTCATTAAAAGTATTAGTTTGGGTGCGCAACCCGTGGAAATTGACCTATTGTCATAGTGGGGTCCGCGCAAATAATACTATTTTGTTTTGGCCTGTAAATAGGTTCTTAAATTTTGTGGTAGTTCAAAATTAGGTTAATGTACTATTGAATGCATTGGTAGTACCGTAAGGGAACATGTCCGGCCATAGTACTTTAATGACTCCTGGCCCTTAGCCATCATCCAGCAGGATTCACCAGTCAACTATCCAACAAATTTAGTAACACTCAACCTTGTCAAGTGAGACTTTGTAAATGTTATACTATAAATTTGTTCTATATTTTGCTTTAACTAATTCTCAAATTACTCTCCCTTTAGATATTCTACAGCCTCTTGACTGGTCACTGTGTTGCCCAGGTCACCGCAAGTAATCAAGTAATCGAGTAATCCCTCAAGGATATTTGTCTTGAGAAGAGATTTAAAATTCTATCATTTTCTACCTAATTGTAAAACTTGTACATTTTAATGCTTCTAATGTCTACTAAGTAAAACTTTTGTGAAATTGAAATGTTCAGTTTTCTAATTTACTTAGTTTAGCAGTATTTAAGTGACAATGACGTTGCACCAGCTCTTAAAAGACAAATATGAAAATAATATTATTTAACCATGCTATCTTCCTAGTAGTAAGTGGGAAAGCTGACCAATGTGTACCGAGAAGTTATGACCAAGACAGTGTCATCTGCGTCTGCAATGCTACCTATTGTGACTTGATAGAACCAACAACAGTGGATCAACTCGCTGGCAATGTTGCTCGGCACTACATATCAACTATAGAGGGTCGCCGATTAGAACCAGCTACACTACACTTCTCAACTGAGACACGTACGATAATTTATGATGGTTATTAAACATATTTGTGATACTATAAGCGTTTTTCTTTACATACATACATAGTATACAACTTATCTAGTTACAAAATATTTTAATTTAGATTTTATAAAAAACATATAGTATGAATTTTAATAATATTCATAGTTAATTATAGTAAGGAGTGAATTAATTACAAATATAAGGAAATAAACTTAAGTTGGGTATAGAAATGATTTGATATTTTACAAAAAACTTTACGTCAGGAGATTAAATTATATAAAAGGTTGAATAAATTAGTATATTATAACAAGTGATATATTTGCTGTAGATATATTAGTCAAAAAGAATAGAAAGTGATAGTAAAACCTATAAGGTTATATTTATAATTTTAAACAAAATTATAAAAATAAGCCTTGGTTGAATATGATTTCGTTGAATCTTATAAAGTAAATTATTTTTACATATGATTCTTTAAACGGGAATGTAGTTCCACTATGCATTAAAAACACCAAAGAGATTTTCCCTAAAACTCAATCTTAAAACAATTTTGAGCATAAATATACAAGACTTGATTGATACCTAATGAAATATTTACATAGGCGTGATTACATACTTGGTTATGCTATATTTTTATAGTTTACTAGATCAATACTAAACTTCAAATTATATTTTTATATAATTTTGATTTTCTTTTTAAGTGTACCTTGCAAATGCTACCTATTTCCAAGTGAACAAGAATGTGACTTACCAACAAATCCTGGGTTTTGGTGGGGCCATGACAGATTCTGCTTCTATTAACATCGATTCTCTGAGTGAAGAAACACAAAATCGGTTGTTACGGTACTTAAATGAATAATTTATAACCATATAATAAATGTGTGTTGCTTGCATTTCTTTATATTGAGATTAAATTAATAGCTCTAAAATTCACTAAAATAAATTGGTCTCTTAAAAACACATTTTATTAGTACTAGGCATTGTTTGTCATGACAAATGACACTATATAACTGGTATTTGGGCCAAAATTTGTTGAAATTTAATTTACTGATGACTGAGTTTTAAATTATGAATTTTTTTTACTATTGGCTCTAAGAATTTGATCGCAAAATAGGTATCTTGGGAATGTTTGACAAGGCATATAACTGTGTAACCTTCTTTTTGAGGTAAACACTCCTTTATAGCTTAGTTTATTAAAGAGTGTTTTTTAAAAAACATTGAATTAAAAAATAAATGGCTCTAATGATTTCGTTTTAAATGTGTATTTTGGAAATATTTGATATTACAATTAACACTATATATTTATTTTGGGGTAAATCTCATTTATGGGTAGTTTTCTGATAAGTTTATTTTCAAAAACTTAAACTATTTTTAGACAACTTTTATGATTTGGTTTCAAATGCGCATATTGGGAATTTTTGACATAACAAATAACCCTATATTGTTGATTTTTGGTAAAAGTTTGATAAAGTGTTGCTTACTGAGGATATATTTTTGACAATTCTAATTATTTTGAAAATGGTAATAATTATTTAGCTTAAAATATATATCTGGTAAGTGTTTGGCATGGATATGACAAATAAAGTTGTATAGTTGATTTGAGTGAAAATTTGGTTATGATGAGTTATTTTTTAAATTTAAATATTTAAAAATATTGCTTTAGCAAATTTATTCAAAATTTGTATCACGAGACTATTTTACATATACATAATAATATAACTCTATTTATCTAAAATAAATTAATTCAATAGTAGTTTAATTACAAACAATTATAGAAAATTCGAATGTTTTGAAAATTAACCTTTTAAGGTTGAATTCAAAATGAGAATATGTAAATTATTTATATGATAAATAGAACACGTTTCTATTTTTAGAAATAAACAATTTAAGGGTATTTTATAAGTATATCTTTTTTAATTGGAATTTTGTTAATTATATTTGAACAGTCTTGTAAAATTAATATTTAAAGAGTGATGATGATTATTACTATTATTCTTACTAACAAGTTGATGTGTTTGTTTTTATAAGCCTTAGTTTATGGTAGTCTAATAAAACCTCATTTCGAACATTTTCTTCTAAGCCATATTATACCATATGAGAGAGTCTGGGCGTTTTTGTCATCATATATATAATTTAATAAGCCCGTTTCCGGTAATAGACATTACGAGGAAATAACTGAACATATTTTGACAAATGACCACTCAATTTAATGATTATGAGTCCAGGATGTCGGGAAAAATAGTATTTTTCCACAAAAACCCGATTTTCATAGAGAATATTCAGTTTTTGATTCTATGTTTAATTACCATGGAAACCGTTATTTGCTGAATGGCTGTAAATCTCTAAATAAAATATATCTCTTTGGCTAAAAATAATAGCTCAATATTCTTTAATTGTTGGTCTGAACATATCAAAATTTTCTCTTTGGATTAATATTTAAATTTGGATGCTGGTCATAACACATCTAAATTGAGATTCCTATACTGGGGAAACATTTAAGTTTTATTGGAATGTGGTTATCGTCAATTCTCATTTTAAATCAATGATAATGAGCATAATTCGAAAATTAAAAGGTTAAGTTGTTAAATTCGTGAAAATATGGTCTAATAAGCTCAAAGACGATCGGATGATCTTGAATAATGTTTTTAAAAATAGCTATTTTAACTACCTAAATATGAGTTTTGGTGTTTATTTTTATTCAAATAATGGGGTTTGCTGTTTAGTTTAGTTAAATAATGGGTTTTGATGTTCAGTTTAATCAAATGCCGGGTTTTGATGTTCAGTTTATTCAAATAATGGGTTTTGATATTCAGTTTATTCAAAAAATTGGATTTTATGTTTATTTTAGCCAATAATAAGACAATACAAATACATAAGTTAAGCTTTGTTTTAATCTTACCGCTTGATTTCAAGGATATTACATTTAAAAGGAATGTTTTGTGTACTCCACATATCTTTCCACATTCTTACAAATACAGTGAGTTCACTTATATTTCTATGTTGATACTTAATTTTGAGGGAATGATATTTCAAAGTACTGTAATATTTTAGTACCACATCTATTTTCACATTCTCTCTCTCTATCAGACTTTATCACGTTCTCACACACAAACACACACTCTATATAACTCTAATATAATCTCTAATAGGTATACACTTTTCTCTTTCTCATAATTTATCCCTCTCTCTCACACATTCTCTAACTTCACATACACTCTTTATTACAAAATTTCCCTTACATTATTTTTATTATACTCTCTCTCTTAAGCTCTCTCTCAATCTTACTCTCTCTCAACCACTCTTTCTTTCTCAAACGCTCTTTCTCTCGAACGCTCTCTCTCAGACTCTCTCAATCTCAAACTCTCTCTATCTGAAACTCTCTATCTCAAACTCTATTTAAATATTGCTCTCTAAGACTCTCTGACTTAAACTCTCTCTATCTTAAGCTCACTCTTTCAATCTCTCGCTCTCAATCTCAAACTCACACTCAAAGTCACATTTTCTCTCTCTTTCACACAATATCACTCACAAAATTGTACATTCTTTCTCCCTCATACACACTCTCTCTCCCACACACACTCTCCCTAACACACTTTATCACGCCTTTGACGAGTGTAATTTTAACTAGAAAGTGAGTGAGGGCCTATTATATACATCCTTTCCCAATAAAAAGTTTAAAATATATTATAGTACAATAATCTGCAGCCACCGCTGCAACGACCCACTAGTACTATTTATTTTTAATAGTATTATAAAACGATTTTATATTTCAATATAGTTGAAACTTTTTTATGACAAAAATTTTATTATTTAAAAAAGTTTATATTTTATCATTTCAGTGCATACTTTTCGCCAGAGGGAATTACATATTCATTTGTACGAGTTCCTATGGGAGGTTCCGACTTTTCCACCCATTACTACGCCTATGATGACGTTGTAAATGATTCCACATTAGAGCATTTCAATCTTACAGAAGAGGACTACTTGTTTAAGGTTAGCGATTTTCAAGATAAAGTTATAACACAAGAGTCAGGTTCCAAATAAGAAAATGAAAAACATTATGTCTAGTCGTGGAACTTCTTTAAAAATGAAAGGTTATTAATGAAAAGTTTTGCTCCCGTAGACGCTTTATCATCAATATGACTTATTGTTATTATAACAATGGCTTTTAGCAACGTTTTTGATGCCTTTTTACTATTTAGAAACTTCATTCCCCAATTATTTGGTAAAATACTATTTATAATTTTTTGGTATTATTTTAGCATTGCGCCTTACTTTATATTCGGGTTACTCGCTATATACTTGTATCTCAATTGACTAGAGAATATTTACCAAAATATTAACATTATAAAAAAGTAATTTTCTAAAATATGAGCTTCGGAAATTCGATTTTGTTATGTTTTTTTACTAAAATCAAATATTATTATTATTATTATTATTATTATTATTATTATTATACTTTATCAAAATAATTTACTGACAATTCAATTAGTATACTTTTTATATCCTGCAATATTAATTTATATTGTTTAATTTGATGCTTGCTAATTCAATATTTTCTATTTTGTTTCCTTCATATATTTAAAATACATCCCATTTTAAAATAAATATTTTTATCTTAATACTGTTTCATCAATTATTCTTTCCAAATAGGTGCTATATAAGAACATAATTAATAAAACATAAAACATTATCATTCTTATATTCCCATAACACTTTTAATCCTTTTTCCATTTCAAATGTGTAAATGCAATTTTTAAATGTATTAACGTGATGGTTTTACATTTACTTTATTATAGGTGTTTGAAATGCACTTTCTGAACAGGTTGATTATATCAGCACATGAATTATAGATTAAACTAAATCTAGAACATTTTCAACATCCGACCGTGACCATTGTTCATCCCTGTGAAAGGGTGGACTCATATTTCCCCCTTATAATTTGTTGACCATGCGGGGAATCGGCCCCGATATTCTTGGATTAGTAGACACGATACCGACTGAGCTAAGGTGTTGGACAACGTGAATGCAAAAGTCTTTTATTTTGTTCTATGTTTTTTATTAGCACTTACTACCAATTCTGGATGTACGCTTGAGTACTAATTTCAATGAGTTAAGATTGATGAAGGTTTAGTTAAAGGAAGTGTACCCACATTTGCGTGGAAACCTTTTAGGGAAACCTCTCTCAGTACATCCGATTTGGATCGAACAACGATCTTCTCCTCATTGGCAGTCTAGTTTATTGTGAGAGTAGCACTTTAGAACGGGGACACCGAAGCGGGTTTGTTCATCGTTGCACACAGCTTATTTTAATCTTGAGAATAGTGTTTTAAAGAATTGTACTATTTTTAAAATACGTGAAAATTTAAATTGACCCTCTTTTCGAACCGTTTTATACTATAATATTTCGATTAACTCTTTAAAAATTACATGTAATGTATTCCTATTCATACACTATACTTACTTTCTATATCTATGGCTTACATAATACATTAAAATAATAAGTGAATGTTTATATACGTATATGCTACCGACAAACCTTAATTTAAAGCAAAACTGGTTGCAGTGGTAGTCTGTTGTCAAAATAAGAATATTCTAAGCAAAACTAGCGCAAGCAATCACCTTTTGTCAAAACTAGATTTTTTTAGACTGATTTAGTACAGAGTAGGTATCTTCAGCATAAAGACAAACAAGTTGAACCAGTGATGTTTGTTTTAGTGTTGGGGGGGGGGGTGTTGCGGAGTTATCTTTAGTACAGTTTGCTGTGCCAAATTTACTTTATTCCAATTTTGCTCAGCGCAGATTCGTTTCTCTTGAGAACCAATTTAATAAGATTTCAAATATATCCCGTGACTTTGTCAAACACCAAGAATGATGATAATGATGTGTTCTCTAAAGTTAGACTTTGGGCGTGTTTCATCAGAAACCATCATCAGTGCCTTTGATTGTTTCTCTAAATTTTATCGAGCGAGTTTATTTGTAGCACCTATATCTTCCGACTGTTGTTCTCAATAGAAATGGAGTAGTCTGGAAGCTTTGAAGCAAGCTCCTTTTTACTTTTTGTCCTCCTATTCGGATCCCACGAGGGCTGTATGGAGCCCATCTTTATCTTCTATGTCTTTTATAGTAAATTGAAGGTATCGAAGACAGGGAGGACCAACTCCCGGTCCATTGACAAATATTGCCTTATAAGGAGATATTTTTATTTCAAAATTAAAGGATGTGTTTATCATAAACTGAATGTATCCTAGACTCTCTGGACACTTACTTGAGTAGTTATCCTTCATATTATCGGCAAGCATAGTTTTATGATTTGGATTAGTTATTTCTTTATAACTGTTGAATGGGCTGAAATTTACCGTGAACTATTTTGAGTTCCTAACAAAAAGTCACCATCACCTTTATTACTTGAGTCATAAATTTACCTTTGTTGTGTTAATATAAAATGCAGGGTGCCGCTATCGCTAGAAATATATAATTCGTGTTGCGAGCTGCTTCATCATCTCTTTTACTTTGTAAAGTGCACAGCAGTAAAAATGTCGATATGTAGTCCTAGTACACAATCATTAATATAAATTGTTCATCAGTTTGTGTCTGTAAATGAATTAGATCCAAGGCCGTAGACAGCCAATAATTTCAGGGGAGGTTTGATGAACACATCCCCCAATTGCTGAAAGTTAAAAAAAAATTCTAAATGATAAACAGTCCTAGAATCTCTCCGAAGTGAATTTTTCTCATGGTAAATTAACCCCCAAAATGCCGAAGGCTTGGAAAATTTCTAAATATTAAACACTTTTTGAAGCTCTGTTAAGTGTTTTTTATGATAAAATAATCCCCAAATTGCTGAAGGTTAGGAAAATTTATAAATATTTAACACCTCCAAAAGCTCTATGATGTGCTTTTTATGGTAACACAGACCCCTAATTTGTATTTATATCTTAATTTTGATATTGTTTAAATCATAAATATAGCCATATATATATATTTTTTTTTAATCATAAACTTTTGCGGGGGACTTGAAACCTCAAAACCACCCCTGGCTACGGCCTTGATGAGAACAACCTGACAGCTGATATTCATATCATAGTGAAGAATTAACTCTGAGACTATACCTCTTTTATTCTTAGTTTTCTTCTTTTGGCAAATTTCGCACATTGATGAAAATAAGTATATCATTTCAATCCTTATAATTGCTTATTAGCTTGATGTTTCAACTATCAATCTGTCTCAACCACCATGCCTAACATCAACGTGAGCTTCAATTACATCACAAGCTCTCCAAATGAAGGCTTATATCTGACTACATCATTTTCGCTTATCGTTGTAAATACATTTATCTACACATCCAATATCCAGTATATCAAACCTCTTCAATCTTAGATATTGCATATGTGTTTTATTTCCAGTAAATTTTGGAACCTCCTGTAAAATATTGGCATATCTTTCCTTTGATATGAAATTTAATGTGTACCTTTACTTACTTACAATTATATCAAGTTTTCAACGAAACATACTTTAAGATCCCGCTGTGATCTTTGTCCTAAAGTTTGAAGAAAACACATAATGAAGAAAAATCAGACACACAAAACAAGATTTATAAATTCATAGATGATTAACACGTAATATGTATTATTAAAGCACCTATGAAATGATGCATATATTGATTATACCACAAGAAAACGTTTACAATAACAAACAATTGAAATAAAAGGTGTTAATTTTATTCTAACAGTAACATACCATTCAGACTGCCAATAATGAACTGACGACAGAGTATAGTAACATAACGCTGCATGCCCAAACAAATCTGATTCAGTGTGACTAGTTTTGACTGTACGTGGGCAATTGTTCAGAAAGCTGCACTAGCTCAGCTTAGGCCAAACTAGATCTTGTACAAATTTTGAAAGGACAGTTTTAATTTTCCCAACAGTTGAACTCTTAGACTAGTTTTGCGTATGCCATTCTAATATTAATGGGATTTGCCAATTATTTATATACCAGTACATATTTATTATATATAAATACAATAGCTATAGATTGTTCACAATTTAATTGACATTAATGATCTATGTTGGAGTATTATGAAAATGGTGTAATATACCTCAGAGACCACCTCATCATATGGATATCTCCTATTACACAGAGAAGGAAGCCAGTGGGAAATATTTAGTCTGAATTTAATGCTAGTTTAATCAGGTTTGAAGCTGACGGGAAGAATAGTATCTAACACCCGAGTGAATGTAATGAAGCTTTTTTTTACAAAATGGTTTCCCACTGTTGTTATTATTATTATTATTATTATTATTATTACTATTAGCACCACATATTATTACCCGTTCGGGCTATACGCACTTACGCCAATATGTAATGGTAGGGCGATTGTGAGTTTAAAGGGAGAACCTACAGTTTAGCGTGGAATCGGAACCACGGTGGAGGCCTGGCACTCCACACATTCACAAGTTGTGATTAATACACGTAATATCAGAGGCGAAGGAAGGGTTTGGCAATAATATAAATATGTGCTGGGACTGAGAATTGAATCCCGGACCCCCAGAACAGAAGTCCGACACCTTACCTATAGACCACCAGGTCACCTAATTTCCCACCGTTCCTTTACATTATATATTCTTATCACTACTATATTAATGTAAACAATATGTATGCATAGGGCACAAATGGGTAGTGAGACGTGGGGAAAACGATAGCTCTAAAATCGGCATAGTATTGTAACGTCTATTTTGTTATGTTTTGTTATAAGAAAATATACTTGATGAGATAATTTATTTAAATATATTTTATATATTTCAAAATTAAATAAATAATATCTTAAAAACACATTTCACCTATCAAAAATAAACCAACTAAAAATAGCTAAGAGAAGTTGGATTTAATATGTTTTCTGGTTTAAGTCTAGAAGTGTATCTAATATTCTTGTTAAACTAGCTAGTTACCCACCATTAAGTACTAAAATAAAATATTTAAATAAATTGTATTAAATCTTATCGATCCTCTATATTTTAATATGTTTGTGTATATTTTATTTACATCTATAGATTCCTAGCATAAAACGTGCTCAAAGTTTAAGTAACGTACAGTTGAAGCTGTTTACCACAGCTTGGTCTGCACCAGATTGGATGAAGAATATACAGGCGGATGGGATGAGCAGTCTTAAACAAGAGTATTACCAACTTTGGGCAGATTACTACGTCAAGTGAGAACTATTAATTCAAATAATATATATTAAGGTTAACATTATTTATTAACATAATATTATAAATTAAAGTATCAGCAACTATAAAGTTTTTCACCACCTTAAAACAATTGGTCGAAAATAGTTCATTTCTATACTTAAAATGTAGCCTATAGAATGGCATTACTTGTTTGTGGAATAGGTAAAACATATTACTGCTTATGACATAATATCACTTACAATAACGGTATTGATTTGTAACCATTTAATTAGCTATTAAATATTGTGTGCTGACTTGACATTAAATAGCATTAGAATGTTAACTTTAATAACACAGGTATGCATTTTTAAAATTTTGTTTCAGCTTCATGAGGAAAAATAGCCAATTTTGGTTATTAGAAGTGCCGTTAATCTTACTTTGTATTCAGATTTTCCCTATCCCATCAGGTGTTCCTGTAATTTGTTAAATAAAACGAAAAACCATCAAAATTGGTGAAGTTCATTTTAGGCCCATATATATATATATATATATATATATATATATATATATGTGATTAACTAACTTATATAACTCTTTTTAGTTCAATTAAGTGTCCTGAATCCCAATTTCCATTTAGAATTTCTGTACCACGTTAGGTTTACCAGTATTTTTTTTAATAAGAACGAAACACTTCAAAATTTTATCTTTAAAAAAAATCAAATTAAGTTCATACTTGAAAATAAATATATTAACGCATTCTATCTCATGAAAGTATAAAATTAATTCATGACCCTTAATTGTTTAATTTAAAAAATCACTTACATAGATGCGGATATTCCAAATGTCTAGTTGTCACTCGAAACCTTCCTCAGTTTTGATGCTCTGCGGTGACTATCAGATGAATCCCTTTTTATTCACCAGCTATGTAAAAAATAAAGTTTCACACTCATATTGCAACCTAGACTTCTGAAGTTGGCTAGCATTTCCTCGGTAATTTCCCTGTAATTTTTTGCCTTTCGGTTACCAAGGAAATTTTCAGGCAATCTCTTTAAATGAAAACCAGGAAGATTTTTCCGTTTCGTTCATGGAGGATGTGAAATGTGGATCTCTCACTATGTCACGTATCTGTGGTTTATGAAATATGCCAGCTTTAATTGTTGCCTTGATTTTCTTGGGAAATTTCGTTTTTATATATGGAGTAACTTTGGTTTCGATGTCAAGGCTGGTAACAAATTGCTTCATAATTCCAAGTTTAATATGGAGTGTGGGTAAAGGAATTTTCTCTTTAGGGATACGTGGTTCGTACAACACATGACCCCCCCTCCCCCTCAGTACAAGATCAGATCTAGGAGGCCGTTCTCTTATTTCCCAGTGTTGGGAAATTTCTCTTCTATTCCATCCCCCCAAAGAAAACAGAGGAGCTTAGTAAAACCAGATTGCTGACCAAGAAAAATTGTTAATATCTTAAAGCCCCCTCATATCATTCACATATGCCCGTCATATTGAAGCTTCTCTAACACAAATTTAACGTTGTTACATTTTTCTTTTAAGTACACAGAGTATCCAAGGGGTACAGAGGGAAGTAAATTGCCATTATGAAGAATAACTGCTTTGAAAATCTCTTAAAATAACTATCTAAAAACAGGTTTTCTGAAGCAAAATGGTTGCATACCAGTGTAATAAAACTAATGGAGATTTGGAAATTATGTCAAATGAAAACGTTAATTTATACTTAAGGATGTTCATAAAAATTCCTAAAACACAAGCTGATATAGGGCAGTCATCCAGAAAAAATATAATTTATTGTCAATACTACAATCTATTGTCAAGAAGATAATTGATTATCAAAATGAAAATGTATGGTCAAGATGAGAATTGATAAAAATATCAAATATTATTAATTTACAGAGATCTTAGAACATGATGACGCGCACATAAATATGATACTCAATTTAAACTGTATTTTGAGATAAAATTATATAAAAAATAAAATTAGTTAATATTTTTTTATTCATTTAGTAAATTTAATTATTTTTTAGACAAACTTTAACTACTTTAGCATCTATTGTATAGTTATATAAACCATACATATAAATACACTCGTGTAACTAATATACATACATGATTATTGTTTATTACATGTAACCTTTTCTTGGCTCCAAGACAAATTAAATAACTAAAAATAATTTTTACACACACATTACAGGTTTTTAGACGGGTATGCGGAAGAAGATGTACATTTTTGGGGCTTAACTCCACAAAATGAGCCCTCCCACGGGAGCCTACTTTATAATGGGTTCAATAGCATGGGGTGGACGGCCGATCAACAGCTGGAATGGGTGGTAGGGAACCTAGCACCGACCCTGGAGAAGAACGGTTATTCAGATCTGGAACTCATGATACTGGATGATCAGCGTTTTTTTCTCACCGATTGGGTGGACACGGTAATAATGGTTATGAATTTATTTGTTGCTTCAAAGGTATATATTATTAAGGTAAGGAGTGTACATTTTAGCTTAGCTATAAAACCCACCTTAAAAACTATTTAGCCTCTTCCTTTATTGCGGTTTTAAGTTTCCATTCCTAAATTTTTAAACCGTTAGAATTGTCCAAAAAGATTTTCGAATCTCATGTTTATTAATCTTACTAATCTTACAATTGCTCATTTATTATCATCATCACTATCCTCCTTAAAGCCGTTTCCTATAAAATGATTTAGATCATCTGTAATTATTTTTGTATTTCATTATCTAATTAATCGTAACATTAAATTTGTAATTATGATATCGAGGAAGATTAAAATCAATAACAGTATTAACAGTATTATATATTATGAGTGGCTGAATAACGTATGGGTATGCTATGTGTGATAATGTATTACTTCTTCACACATAACACCTTATATCTAAATAGTAAAGCCTACATAAATATTAATTAGTGTGTACGTGTTTTTAAATATTAAGGTGTGAATTAATACGATAAATGGATATTGTTGATATTAATGTTTTAGCTACATATAAAATCGAAAATATTTCAAATTATATCGGTTATCAAATTTAATCAATGTGTATAAAAACTTAATTTTCATTATTCATTTTATGAACCATTCAATCTTATTTTATCTCGAGACCAGGCTAATTCTACAAGAGCTTTATGTTAAGTATTTTTATTAAGTAAACTATTTGTTGGCCTTAATTATTAGTAAATTGTTCAAAAGAACCTATCATAAGACTGAGTGACTAAATAATAATATAATCTATAATCAATGTACCTCTCGTTACAATTTAAAATTAACATTACTTTAATATATTTACTTTATCTACACAACTTTAATTACATTTACTTTTGAAATTTACTATTAAATGAATAAAATATAGAAAATAAGATATTTGTATAGTAGTTAAATAAAAATAAGTTAAATAATATATTTGTAAGAAAAATTTCTACATACTTTATCAAAGCTATAGTATTATAACAAAACTATACTATATTTTTGGGTTAATTATTGGGGTTAGTCTATTTTGACTTCCGACTTAGAATCGATAGGCTCAAGATATGACTTGTTTTGTATTCCAGTTGAGGTCAAAGGTGTTGTTTTCAACTATGTAATTTTATCATTCTCTCTTTAGACATATGATGGGGAATTTTTCATTAGATAACTTATCATCACTTAACGCTTAATTTAATAAATTAATCACCCTTATATATTACGTAATATTATACTAATTACAACTATTAATTATTTTAATTATATTATGATTACAATCTGCTAAAACATATAATATATCTAAGTGAATTTTTTCACAGCTTTTAAAAAATGAAACAATCAAACAACTTGCATCAGGGGTTGCGATCCATTGGTATATGGATGCTTATTCTAGCGTCAACAATCTTGATACTGTACATGAAGGATTCCCCGACAAGTTCTTACTCTATACTGAGGCCTCTAATCGTGAGTTCTCTAGTTTTCATAGCTTACCTAATGCTTTTAGTGTTAAAGTAAATATTGAATTTGAATTGTTAATATTTTCTATGATTTAAATTATTATTTATACTTTTAAATTAGGTGTAGTAATATAATTCATAGTTGGCTAATGATATTGTAGGAAACATAATTATAGTAAGATGTAGCTAGGTTTCTTAAATCAAATTTATTTATATAGATTATGTAGATATTTAATAGTTTATATTTTCTCCAATAAAATAACATAATGCTTTATCAAAATACGTATAAAGTAAATCAATTAATAATATAGAAATGCTTTCATTCTATACTTTCATGTTTTAAATTACACTATGCACAACTAGGAATATGTTATGATGATATACTTTAAAATGTATGATGGTTGATTAATAAATATTTTTCTTCTTATTTCAGTTCACTCTTCCAGACAAGCACCGGTGTTACTAGGTTCCTGGAGTAGAGGAGAAGCATATATGTCTAGCATTATAGAGGTATTTAATAATCAAAAGTTAAAGTATAACTGAACAAATTGGTGACTTTTTACTATTTGGGAAACAGTTTATCTTTTAATTAATACGTTGACTTACATTAATTAGTGCTAAGAAGACAGTCATTAAACATTATTGACATATAAGAAGTTTAAGAAAAAAATCCCTTTAATTTAAGATAATCAAATTCAATTTAGTAGTAAATTAAATATATTCAACATATATAATATATATATATACTAACACAACACATATTTTAAGTGGCATTAAGATGCATGTATTTTAATTTTATCCAACTATAATATTATTATCAGTATATTTGTACTTATTGAGGAATTTAACTTAAAGTAAATTACCTTGCAAAAACGTTAGGAGTAGGTGTGAAAACGACAACGATAAATCACATTTAGAAAATAAATCCTAGTGAACCTTGATTAAATTCAAACCTCAACCCCCCTATTACTGGCAACCTAAGATAATGCTTATTTTAAATTTTAGAGCGTGTGACCTATGTTGTAAGTAGCCAGTGTCGAAATAAATTATCTTTACTACACAATCATTATTATTGTTACTCCAAAATAGTGCTAAACTACTCATTAGATCAACAACTAACACATAACTGCTATCAAGATACTTTTTAATTTGTGGATATTTTACTAGGTGACTAATCATTGGGTTACTGGTTGGGTGGACTGGAACTTGGCGCTTGACCTTGATGGTGGGCCAAACTGGGCCAACAATACGGTGGATTCCCCGATCATCGTGAACGCCACAGCGGACGAGTTCTACAAGCAACCCATGTTCTACGCTCTAGCCCATTTCTCTAAGTTCGTACCTCCCGGTTCTGTTCGTATCAGTCTTGAGACAGAGGACAACAATAACTCTATAGAGAACGTCGCTTTTCTCACAGAAGAGGGTATCAAAGTTATTATTTTACAAAACAAGTAAGTTATGTTTTATACTAGCAAATTAAATATACCTGGTGTTCATTTGAAAAATTTCCGCCAAAATATCTCGAAAACAACGAATTATAGAAAAATAAAAGTTTTAAACAAAAATGGTTTGTTTCTGAGGGAGGAAGTAAGGTGGTAAGGCTGGTATGACCTTGGATGGCGTTCCTAAGGTAACGTTAAGGTCACGTTGATTTATTTAAATGAAACTATATTATATATTCTTATAGATCACATTGTGTCCCATTTTCAAAATGGTTGGCTTTAAAAATTTAAAAGTAAACGCTATCACGAGAAATGAGACTCACAAGTTTCCGAGTCACAGGCACAGGGTGCGGCTGAGAGAGATAATATTAAAGTATATATCATATTTAAAGCTACAAATATACCATCAAAGCGCTCTCTCATTGTCTCTCTCTCTCTCTCTCTCTCTCTCTCTCTCTCTCTATATATATANATTCTCATGCATACCAATATCAATTAAAGATCACACATACTGTCCCATAAAATAGTATATATTTTTTAAATTTATTCATGGGTTTAAATACAATCTACAAACACCGTAATTAAAAAAATAACTCAAGGGTTCAATATCAACAAAGTTGATGTTTTCAGCAACATTCGGTTATAACTTCATGTGAATATAGTTAATAGTTTAATATAATTATAGAATAAAAGTAGATTGCTTTGGTGTTAATTTAATACATTTAGGTTTGTATCCTAAACAGTTTAATGTTTGATAAACAACACATTTATAAGGCTGAGAAAACAAATAACTGTCACCAAGCGTGCACATTATCGTACGGGAATACCAAAAGTATTTGTTCTTGTTTGTGTGTACACACGTATATATATTTTTCATTACTATTAATAGCATATGAACACCATTTATAATTTCAGTTAACAATAAATTAATATAATATTTAATGTTGCTTAATGTCTTTGAAAGTAAAGAGAACTTCGTAGTTTTAATTTCCATTCAATTTCACCCAGCAATGTTCTTTAGATAAACTTATATAGAAATTAATGATATAGTTAGTTAATGACCAAGATTATTGTTTCAGAAAATATACTGACCAACAAGTTGTTATTCGCGATGCTGAGAAAGGAGATGTATTTGTTGACGTTCCTGCAAGAAGCATGCACACAATAATTTACATTTAAAAGGCACCTGCCATGGTGAATGATTATTTTAGATCATTTATTTTTACAGTATGGTTATGCTTTGAAGTTAATACAATTGAAAGTAAAACTGTTAGCAAACTAAATAATTGCTACCACTATGTTACTTTTAATAACCAACAATTACCGCATAACTTAAGAAAAATGTTTTTTTTAACAAACAGTTTCATATTGATTTTATAAGACAAAGAAGATGAAATGTTATTCAATACATTATTAATATTAAATTTTTATAAAAGAGAATGACTAATTTGTGTAGTATCGAAAATATTTGTTACATTTCAATAGTATATAGTTATAAAATAATATATTAAACGTATAAATCATTTTTGTTTTCACTTTTATAGTAAAGAAATTACATGGTAATTTCCTGATATACATTTATAGTTAGTAAATCCTCTTATATACATTTATAGCCAGAATAAATCGTACTAAATATTAATAACAATCTAAGAAAAGATTTTTTTATTTATACAGTTTTTTAACATGTTTAAATCATGTATGTAATCAGACCTAGGAATGTTCTGGAAACATTATATTACTACATATAACACCAGCGTAGGTGTATTCTGAAAATATTATTTTATTACATATAACACCAGAGTAAGTGTGTTTTGGAAACATTATTATATTCCATATAACACCAGAAGTAGGTGTGTTGTGGTAACATTATATTACTACATATAACACCAGAGTAGGTGTGTTGTGGTAACATTAAATTACTACATATAACACCAGAGTAGGTGTGTTCTGGAGACATTATATTATTACATATAACAACAGAGTAGGTGTGTTATGGAAATATTATTTTATTACATATTTTACCAGAAGTAGGTGTGTTCTGGAAACATTACATTATTACATATAACAACAGAGTAGGTGTGTTATGGAAATATTATTTTATTACATATAGCACCAGAGTAGGTGTGTTCTAGAAACATTATTTGGCCTTGTATAACACTAGGATTAGATATGTTGTGGAAATCATTTGATCTCATATAACACTAGGAGTAGCTGTGTTCTGGAAACGTTATTTTTTTTTACCTATAACACCAGGAGTAGGTGTGATTCCTTGATATATCTATCTGTTGTTTTATTAGCTAATAAATCTTATTTAATTTCACAGGATTAAAATAAATAATTGAATAGGAAATATTATTTGGTTCTATGTGAAAACGGAAAATTTATTTGCTCTTAAATTTCATTTTTTTCTCCTGTAATATAAATAATTCGTACCAGGTCTTAAAGAATAAAGTTTGTTTTTCTTTTGACTCAAGTAAATATTGAATTTGTGTTCTTTATGATAGCTTTATCAATTCAGTTAATTGAACTGTTAAATGTTATCAGATTTAAACGTTTTCATGCACACACCATTAAATCGGAGGCGCATACTCTTAAAATATAATATCACAAATCTACAATCTGGCAATATTTAGGTCAAATGGTCCCCCACCACCAATGGTCCCCTTATAAACTTTCACACCTACACACCTACACACATACACACACACACACACTCACATATACTGTACTATTTAACTTTTGTCCATAATGAGGTAGCAACAGAAATCAAAATTAAATGTTAAAAGCATGACAACAATAGGCTATGGTACAAACAAAATACTTATTATTATTATTATCATCTCCAAATCTAAAGTTACTAGATTTTATCTAACACAATTAATGGAAATCTTAGTTTTAGTATCTTCAAATGTAATCGTGGGAATCTTATAGTTAAGTAATTCACACACTTTAATCATTAATTATTTATCAAATAAAACATATCACTACTTAAAATTAAAAGCTCAAACCCCTTTTGATATTCAATATAGAATTTAAAAACTCTGTTTTAGGGATATTCATTACTAAAATTGGTTTTTATTCTAGGATGATTATATATCACTGGGGGCTGGAAGTTGTGTTTGTTCTAGATTTAAGTTAGTTTATATGTTGTGTGCTGATATAATCAGTCAGTTCAAAAAGTGCACGTTAAACACCTCAAATAACTCACCACCATGGCTCCAAAGCACCTATCACATGAAATATTAGTAAGGACTAATTGGGTCGGATGTTAAAATTTTTAAGCTTCATGGACTAATTATGGTTAATTGTATGTAGGGAACTCAAGAAAAGAGCAGTGTTTTTGTGGATTTTATATTAAAATAAACTTTTGGTCTAAATAAATCAAATATTGCTTCAGTGAAATATTAAGTCTAATTTTCTTCCAATGGTGTCCTTAACAGTTTTGAAATATCTGTCAAGGGTGTCCTGGAATCAAATAACTACTTTTACTTTTCATCGATACATTTTATCATCTAATGCAGGCCTTGAATTGTGGGTCGCATACATTAATGTGGGGGTCCTGAAAAATTTGGCAACATTAATAGGTTTCTGAAAGCGCAACGACCAAAAATTAATTCAAAATCAAACGCGTAATAATTCCGAGGTGTTTCTGACAGAGCTCGCCCGTATTGCATCGCGTGACTTCACTGCAGCTTTGGTTCTGAACACAAAGAAAATTGTAACATATATATTTCAAGAGATAAGATTGAAAGTTTTACTAAACAAGTTAACACGAAGAAAAGTATGGTGGAAAATAGTTATTTAGAAATTTTTAGTTACAGATGATTTTATAATTGGAAATAACATTCCCAAAAACTTGACTGTAAGACAAATAATTGATCAAATATAGTGCCTAGAGACAGTTTCAGAGATATTTCCCTTCAAACTTTGATTCTAAGAAACTAAGTTGGGTTCATAAACCATATTGTATTGAAATCAAAAACGTCAGTCATCCTCTATTAAAATTTCAATAAGAATTTAATGAGTTATCAAGCGACACAGGTTTAAGACTTTAGTTTCCTAAAAATCGTTAAATGAAGTTTGGCTTGGGATTGGGACAGAATTCACAACAATTTCTGAAATCGCCCTAAATATACTTCTGCCATTTTATGCAACGTATCAATTCAATGTGATGTGGCAAAAACACTGGCCTTTTCTCGTGTTCCTTACGTCTCTACCTTAAGAGAGAGTGGATTAGTTGCGAATTAAATTATTTTATTTTTAATAAATAAATTACAAAATTTCTTTATATAGACTACTATATTTTTGTATATACCGTAGGGTTTTTCGGTATCAGTGTCCCCTGATTTGATCCCTAAATGACTTTAACCCTAACATATGTTGAGCTTCGCATCATGGTAAAAGCCACTTAAAATTTTCCATGGCTTAAATTATTATTATTAGCACCGCGTCTTACTACCCGTTCGGGTTATACGCACTTAGGCTAATGTGTAATGGTAGGGTGATTGTGAGATGAAATGGAGGACCTACAGTTTAACGTGGAATCCGAACCACGGTGGAGGCCTGGTATTCCCCACATTCACAATATGTCTTGTTAGAGGTGAAGGAAGGGTTTGGTAATCAGATAAATCTATGCCGGGACCGAGGATTGAACCCCGGCCGCCAGCATAGAAGTCTGACACCTTACCCCTAGACCGCCAGGTCACCGACTCCATGGCTTTAAACTGGCTTGGGCGGAGAAAGACCAATTCTGTCCAAGGTTTGACTTTGTGAATTATTACTAGCCATTTAGAACGCTAGTTTAACTGGGGACTGAATTGAGCAGATAAATATCATCCATATTCAAGGTTTGACCTTGGGACTTATTAATAGTCATTGAGAACGCTAGTTTAACCGGGAACTGGCTTGGGCAGAGAAATAGTAGCCCTATCCAAGGCTTGACCTTGGGAATTCTTAATAGTTATTGAGAAGACTAGTTTAACTGGGAACTGGTTTCGTCTCAAAATAAAAGGGATGTCAGGGACTACAAGGGACAAATCGATATTTGGTATGAAACACACATGTTAAAATTGTTGAGTGGATTAGAGATTTGCATCCAATTTTATCACTGCTAGTTAGGTTCCATTGCATAGGTTATATTTATTACTTTTCACACAGAAACCTATAATCAAACATTAGTTTATTTGTAAGGCTATGTCACTTATTACTCTGCTGTGTTAATTGTATTTCAATTAGAGTAGTAATCGGTTTGTATGAATATTTATTTAGGTTTTGTAAATGTAAGATTAAATTAAATATATATTTGTAAGGTCACCTGTAAAATTTTACTGACCAAAGAAACACTTTTTGCAAACCAATATGAAAACAAATAAATAAAACAACAACCACAGGATACTGCATTATTATCTGTAATTTTTATTTGGATTTGAGATTATAATTTATATTCAAGTTTTTTCTTGCTTTGAAATGCAAATAATATGTTGATGAAAAAAAATGGTTGAAAAATTACGTTCTTATTTTTTACGAATGTTATTTTTTATCAGTTTTAAAGTTTAAAAATCTAGCACACCCCTTGATTGGTTCCACTACAATTTCACTAATTTTCAGCTTTCAAATAAATTGAGAAGTCCTAAAAATTATCTTGACAGAGATATACATACACCTATACAAACACCATGAGACTTTTATTAATATAGATAGTGAAAAATTAGTAATAATTTAATTTAATTTTGTACTTAGTTTTTTGATGACATTGTAATAATTGATTAAAAATGTTTTCAATCATTTTTATTTCACTTATACTTTTAAAAACGGTTGGAATTGGTTAAATACCTATTCACCACTATTCATTGTTTAAAGACAAATGAAACATAACGGTTTTTAACCTAGTAAAATTAAGTAATTTTCTAGTATCAGTGACCATAGTAACAATATATTTAATATACACACACATCCACACACACACACACACACACACACACACACACATATATATATATATATACTTATACTTTTAAAAACTGTTGGAATTGGTTAAATACCTTTTAAATTTGTTGGATTTTTTTTATATATATATATATATATATAT
>CABFVX010000028.1:574862-601991 GCA_902151425.1 Timema shepardi | reverse complement strand
TATATATATATATATATATTTATACTTTTAAAAACTGTTATAATTGGTTAAACACCTTTAAAATTTGTTGGATGTAAATATATATATATATATATATATATGTATGTGTGTGTGTGTGTGTATATTAAATATATTGTTACTATGGTTAATGCTACTAGAAAATTACTTACTTTTACTTGGTTAAAAACCGTTATGTTTCATTTGTCTTTAAACAATGAATAGTGATTAAAGTAAGCTGTCATTAAATAATGTAAATCATAAAATACTACTATTCATGTAGGTATTTTTATTTATCAATAATTAAGTGTTCTTATCTTTTTTAATAAATATAATTAACTATTTAAACGTCAGATGTCTGTCAGCCCACGATTCATTTGGTAATACTTTTCCGATATTTTCTTGATTTTAATAGTTACATTTTATATTATAAATCACTTATTATCTAGCAAAAAAATTAGAAAAAATTAAAATACTCTTACTAAATTAGATAAAAAGCAACTGAATAATCGAAATGATTTTCATCAATGGTCAATTGTTTTCATTATTTTAACAGCATAGTTGCTTTGATTCAGCTTTTAAAATTATCATCTATTTTTAAAAACAAATTAAAGTCTCAAATTAAACTTATTAGAACTTGAATAAAAATATTAAATTATTTAATAAGTTTAAATTTTAAAATTGATAACTTCTATTCGTATAAATATCATGTTGCTCTCAATGAAATGTTTAGCCACATTAATACTGGCGACCTAATTTGAACTTGGTAAGTATCTTAGAGTACATAAATACCATAATTTATTTATATAATTAAATGCTGAAGATAGTTTGAGGTGGTGTTACAACACCTTTCTTTTGACAGGGTCCTTCAGAGCCCAGAACTGTGTACCTCGAGGCTAGGGTCGTGCTAGAGTGGTGTGTGTATGCAACGCTACCTACTGTGATTATATTGTATTAACTACACCCGACAGTAGCGTGTACGGCATACCCAGACAATTTGATATTTGACCTTTGACCCCGATTAGTGTAACGTCATCATTGCGTGTGATGTCGCAATCATTCCCCCCCCAATCCCCCTTCTATGTTGAAATGTGTTTTCCCTGATGACTCATACCTGGCACCAGTTAGGTGGATCGACAAGACAAGTCGCCCCAATCTGTGACATGTCATCATTGCGTGTGATGTCACAACATTACTCCATTTTCTATATGGAAATGTTTTTTCCCTGATGACTCTTACCTGACGGCTGCTTCTAGGCTCGACAAGACAAGTCGAGATAGGAATGTATAGCGACCCTGAATTATGTCACAATGAGTTTGCCCTGATGACTCATAACTGGCGCCAGTTTTGTGGGTCCACAGGACAAGTTGAGACAGGAATAGCTCATGACCTTGAAACCGTATGCTAGTACATGAGGTCATTGACCCTGGCAACCCTCCCCCTTATATATGGCAATGGGTTTACCCAATGACGTCATCGCTTTGTCGCAAACCTGCTGACTAATTCCTGGAGCCACTTTAACGGGTCTACAAGAAAAGTCGAGACAGGAATAGATCGTGATCTTGAAACTTTGAGCTGGTACAAGAGGTCAATGATCCTGTTCATAACAGGTGTCAGTTTGGTGGCTCGACAAGTCGAGACTCGTATCTGGTGACCCTATGGGTCGGGATAAGGTAAGGGAAAAACAGGTTTTGCGTTAATAAAACACGATATTACAAATATATATACTTATTATACTGTATAGGTTTCACAGAAATACATAATAATTATTTACTATGTATTTTTACAGGAATGATGCATATATTCGTTCATACGTTTTTCTACATTGTCTCTTAGATGTGTTGGTAAATTTGTTTTTAGTTCATCCAATATGAAATAGTCCAAACCAACTATTTGACGTGTATTGTAGGTAGCACTGATAAGATCCAGGTTGCTTATGTGTGTTTCCACCGTAGGCTGTTAGAGGTCGATGACATCCACTGTTTCTGTTAGCGTGTCGCATACATCCACAACGAGTGTGCCGATCAAATCGTTGCAATAGCGTGTGGCGGGTGTCGACCACATATCCCTTTTGTCGTCGGCGACGTCGATGAGGTCCCACACTTAACAATAACAAGCCCAGATAGATGCTTGGTAGGTGACCTGTTTGAGTCCTGCGTCTTGTTTCTCGCTTATGACGACCATATGGTCCCCTCACATGCTTCTCAGAGATTTCATGATTAGTCAGACTAATCTTCTGAGGAGGTTGCGTGTTGCTGAAAAACTTTGATATGACCTACTTGTAGTTACCTAGTTCTTGCCATTATGTACGGTTAAACACCATATAATTCCCTCCGCATTTTTCTAGCTGGTCATAAGGCGCAAAGTTATTCTTGATAATCATGCTGACGATGACTAGTATGGGGGTAGACCTCGTCCAGAGGAAACAAAGTGTTGAAAATACTGGTGATGGCAAGTGGCTTCACCGACTTTGCTTTGCGGGTGAAAACGTCTTGACCCTCCATGATCTTTGATCGCTTGGAAGATCTATCTAGATAAGTAGAACTAACAAAATGACACCCAGAGGAATGTTGTCCCCTTTATGTTTGGGCACCTTCTTACAGAGTAACAATAGTCTCTACAAATAATATATTTGAAACTAAAAATGTTAAATATTCTATCATTTGTAGCTATAAACAGCACCACTTTTAAATAATACAATTATTTCTCTATTGTAGTTATAGGAACTCACTTAAACTAACTATATTAATATTCATCTAATGGCTTACAGTTTTATAAATCTTATTGCTAAGTGGAATAAGTCCATGTAATATACGTTTCTTTCCAAGTCTGGACCAAGGAAGATAATTAGACGCGTCATTTCGCTATTCTGAGTTTCTGGTTGACACATCATAGATATACTGTTTGTTAGTGAAGAAGCGAACAGTAGAAAGTGAAAATTTGGTTGAGAGAGTAAGTAAAACAAAATCAGGCTACTCTGTTCATGCTACATTATTCTCAATAACAAATTTTCAAACGCCACAAATATTACAAATACATTACTTAATTTATTTTTTAAACTATATTATTGTTCCGTTTAATTTTCCTTTCATGCTTTGTCTAATTTTATAAAAATACGCTAATTTAAAGTATATTTAGGCCCAATGTGATTAAAATAATGGTAAAATAATATGTAGTTTATTAAAAATATATTTCTTACTTCAAAATATGATATCCCACATCGTTGGCCACTTGGCCTTCACGTTAGTCTTGTTTGATATGATTTTTTGGTTACGGGAACGTTGGAGCTCGAATACTGTTTAGGTATATTGAGGTTGTTTTTCCCCAGATTATTTACCTGCTCTTCTTCACGCAAATGTGGGTGTATTTCCTATGAAATCTTACCTTCCACTTACCTATCTCATTAATGCATTTAAATAGGTTTAGCTTGAACGGGAAGTAAAACACATTGTGGAAAAAAACAACTTATTAATTATTTTCTTTATATTTTTACTTTATTGTTTTTGTTATTCTGTTTAGTCTTAACTAATTACTTCAAACCCATATTAAGACCAGTGTAACAATGTATCCATTACTGTATCATTTTTCCGCTTCATAGGGTGTGTTGCATGAAAACGTTTTATAGTAGGCCTGATATAATTTAACTACCCACTGCCCAATGAGGTTATGACTATTTTACCTCCTGATAACTATAGATTAAATATCAAATTGAGTTAAATATGTTTTTAATAAGGATACAACACCTTAGCTCAGTCAGTAGTATGTCTGCCTATTTATCTATGGGTCCCAGGTTCGATTCGCGGCATGGCTGAACATTTATCATTGGTGAAATATAGGTTTACCCACACGGATGGGACTGGATGTTGTGTTTATCTTAGTATTAAGTTATATTATAAGACATACGAATCTACGACAGGCCTAGCAGGCCAATAGTGGGAAAATACATGACTTTAATAAAAAAATTGACCCAGGCCACAGGCTGGACGTAGTAATGGATGTAAATAAAACAAATTTTTAATAATGTATTATTTAAATTGTAGATGAAAACCATTAAATCCTACAGTTGTAACAACTAGCTCCAGTTTCCCCTACTTATGTATATATACCTTTTCTTAAAATTGTATCACACTCACTGCAACAATATTTTGGTATATTTATTTAAAATTGTTATATTATTCAAACATACCCATTATTTGTAAAATGATGACAGCCTAGACGGATGTTAAGACGTGATTAATCATAAATGTTTCTGTTATAATATAGACATATGATTTTATACATTATATAACCTTAGCTTAGTCAATTAAATATCTGTCATCTGTTTGAATGCTTCCCATTATTTTAGTACCCAGCAAGAAAAGCAAATATTAATGTGAAACTAGATTTCTTACCGTTCACAAAATGCGATGCGTATGACATAGTGTACAAATGGTTGTTTTCCCTTAGATTATGTACGATGTGAAAGCTTGAAACTCTGTAGACATTATATATTAATATTAAAATTATAAATGAGTTGAGTCGAGCAGAGCTATCTACCACTTTAAGATAAAATATTACTGTCAATTCTAAATATATAACATGACAATAAATTATTTATATAAATATATGTTATTAAAAAGGGATACTAGCTACAATTAAAACTATATGTTGTACCTCACATGGTCCAACGATCGCACACATGTTGATCCATGGTAACTATGCACGTGTTGTGTAAATACAACCCTTTTCATGACCCTCTCTCGCACGCGTCTCATCCACATACACCCATCGCCATCTTCTTCTCTCACTACCCTCCGTTTACCACAACCAGTCTCACCAACCTCACGCAATATGTTTTAGTGAGTCTCTAACACTCGACCATCCTGTAGCACTCATCATCCTCGATGAAGTCAGTTCACACATGACATTAAAAAATATGCTCTAAAATAATCCTTAAACTATCTTATCACTAGATGATGATATACACAATATACAATGGCACACAATACCATAATAATAGCAACACTCCGGTGACAAAATACCTTAGGTATTTGGGCCGACGCCGTTCTCGAATAGGTCGAGTCCTTGGGTTGTATTGATCTCTTCCAGTGTCACCAACATCAGAACTTTCTGAAACTGTCACGGGACTGCTATCAGGTTTGGTTGTCTTCAGCTCCGATCCAATTGACCTATCATCTTCTGACTCGTCACTCACAGGTTCACCATCATCAATCTTGTCTTTGTTACCTCATGATTTGAGTTGAGAAACGTGCGCAGTGGTGGCATATTGTTTCTGGTTAACATCTCCTGTCAATTGACTAACTCGATAAGTGTTGCCATCTGGGAACACTTTCAGCACCACAAGAGGACCTCTGTACTTCAACTACCCCTTTGTTGGTTCGCCAGTATGCACTGGTGGGCGTCGCATCATCACCACTTCTCCAATGTCAAAACTTAGATGAGTATACCTTTTCTTATCAAAATATACCTTCTGGTGGAGCTGTTCTGCTATGATTTTGTTGCGTACGGTTTCCTGTATTTCTGCAGGGGGTTGGAACGTGCTGTTCTCAGGTACATCAGTGAGACTCCTAAGTGCTCCATCGTGGTGTCGAGGTCGATACCCGTGAAGTGCCTCAAAGGGTGATATCGCTGTAGTCTTGTTGATAGCGGTGTTGAGGTCACATTGAATCTTATTCAAATTCTTATCCCAGTCCATTAAGTCTGCCCTCTATGATGAAACGGATATCATCGGTGTCAAGGTTCGGTTCACTCGTTCTACCTGTCCAATGGCTTGGGGTGCTTGGCAGAGTTTAGTACATGGTGTATTCCACGTGAAACACAAAATTCTCCAAATTTCCTTATGAAGTGAAACACGTTCCTTGGTCACTGATTATTTTTTCCGGTAGACCACGCTCATCAAAATAAAGATCAAGGCACTTCAATAAACTTTTGGTGGACGTATCACACACTGGATAGATATGCACAGATTTTCTCAGGTTATCCACGATTACAAGTAGTTCACAATTACTCTTTGAGCTTCGAGGAAAAGGTCCTAAATGATCGAGGTGCACAATTTGGATCGGACGAATACCTGGAGGTATTGGGTTGAGCAGCCCAGCTTTTCTTCCCCCTGGGACCTTACTCAAGAGGCACTCAAAGCAGTGAGCTATATTATGCTTAACATATCGTGTCATGCCGGGAAACCAATAGTTTTCTTTCATCTTAGCAACAGTACGGTCGACTGCAAACTGTCCAGACAAGTTATAAAATTTAACACTAAGACATTTTCTCATCACTTTAGGGATAACAAAAAGATTTAATGTCTGCTGATTATGATTCTCAATCTTACACACTTTCCCATTTACAAGTTCCAAATAAACTACCTTGCTACGCTCAGCTTTGTTTCTGTGTTGTTGGGGCAATTTGAGTATGCGCATAATATCCCTTAATTCTGGATCACTATATTGCATTGCTAGTACTTGATCCTCAACAGATAGGGTTAAAAACACATCACACCTATCACTAATCACTTCTGCCATAGTATCTTGTTCACAGCACACTAGTGCATGGCTCATGGCATCCACGT
Source organism: Timema shepardi (assembly GCA_902151425.1). Lineage (NCBI taxonomy): Eukaryota > Metazoa > Arthropoda > Insecta > Phasmatodea > Timematidae > Timema > Timema shepardi. Next base: position 595,429 of record CABFVX010000028.1, on the reverse strand, counting down.
GGGCCATCTTCTCAGCTGATCTATGTTTTACTTCAAAGTCATATTCCGGTATCAAATTGTACAACCTAGCAATCTGTGGGTTGGTCGTTCGCTTTCCATTCATGTAAACTAATTCTTGACCATCAGTCACCACTGTAAATTTAATGCCTAGCAAGAATTGTCTCAAGAGGTCCATGGACCACACTATTGCCATTAATTCAAGTTTGCTTGAGTGGTAATTAGCTTCCAAATCTGTAGTGTTCTTGCTCTTACAGTATGTTAAGTGCATACGAGCATCTGTACCTTCTTCTAGGAGCATTTCAGCCAAACCCTGAGCGCTTGCATCTGTGTGTAGTTCAGTGACTGCATTAGGATCATAAAGCTTAAGTACAGGCTCCTGGAGGATGGTATTCGTGAGGTCTTCAAATGCCTTATTCTGCTGTTCATCCCACTTATACTGACAGGCTTTCCTTAATAAGTGACTGAGTGGTTCAGCTCTTTTGGCATAGCGAGGCGTGAACCGTCTGAAGAACCCAGTGAGCCCTAGAAACCTTCTTACTTCATTGACAGAATTGGGCTTAGGAAACTCACTGATTGCCAATAACTTACGTCCCCCGGGTTGTATGGTGCCTTATCTAATCACAAACCCCAAGTACTCAATGGTTTTCTTCTCAAACTCACATTTAATTAGCTTGCATGTAAGGTGAGCCTGTCTCAAGTCTTCAAAGACCAGTCTTAATCTATTTAGTATTTCTGGCCTATGTTTTGCGGGGATTAGGATGTCGTCCAGGTAGCACATCGCTATTGTATTTCGTAATCCACCTAATGCAGGGTTCATCACACACTGGAACTCAGCTGGTCCGTTTGTCAAGCCAAATACCATTCTTTAAAATTGACCTGTTTCCTCTGGTGTAACAAACGCAGTCTTCTCCTTCGCCTTCTCAGTCAAGGGAATTTGTAAGTATCCGTGGGCTAAGTCAAGTACCGTGAACACCTTGCTACCAGAAAGTTGTTCAACTTTGTCATCAATGTGGGGTAATTGGATACCTATCCTTTATGGTTTGTTGGTTTAGCCATCGATAATCAACAACCAGCCTATTTTCTCCGGTTTTCTTTCTTACCAGTAGCACCGGACTCGCATATGGCAACTTAGTCTCAGTCACAATGCCGTGATCCTACCATTCCTTGACTATTTCTCTTATAGCTTCCTTTTCTTGTATGTTCGTTCGATACGGTTTGCATGCAACCGTTTTTGCTGCCAGGAACCTCAACTATGTTCATTTTGGTCAAATCAGTGCATCCTAACTCTGACAGGTTTGAAGCAAAACAATCACTAAATTCACTAATGAAATTATGTCTTGTTCGTTAGCACAATCATCGATTAGGAGGTCTTCTCTCCCAATAATCTTACACTTTGAGCCATTGTCACTGATCTGTGTAGGCCAACATCCACTATGTTCACTAATTCACCACGACCAACACTGACATTTTTGTTTATGTACATCTCTTCAGTACTGGTATTTATGATTTTTATGGAGAACTCCTCGTTCTCATCTGGCTTATAAATAGCACCACCAAACATTAGATGGCCGTCTTGAGCTACATTCGACACCAATTGAACAAAATTAATGCTATTCCCTTGCAATTTGTTGGCTGATAGTGTACGCAGTTTAATTGATTTATCCTTTGTCACTGTTGGTATATTTAATTTATTAAAGGGATCTTCGTGGGCATTTCCAACAACTAAATATTCTCCTAACTTAACAAATGCCACACTTGGCAGTTCTGCCCAAGACCTTCCGATGATGACCTCAGTACTTTGTGTATTGTCTGGGACAACCAGCATCTCCACATTACCTCCTACTGCCCATCCATAGATATATCCGAAACTATTATTCCCAATGAAGTGATCACATTTTCTGTATTTCCAAACCCTTGTAAACTCTTTTTACAAAGTTGAATTGGCAACCCAGACTTGATGGCTTTTGTGGCTTGTATGGTGCAACAGGAACTCTCTGTGTCTATTAACGACATAAATGATATAGCTCGTATCTTAACTTCCTTTAAGTATTTCTCCAAATCTGCAGTTGGTTCCTTTCGGTGCAATTGATTTGAATATGTTCTTCCGCTTGCCTGTTTCTATTAGTACAGAAACGCCTGGTATGACCCTCTTGGCCACAAGCTAAACATTTTATAGGTCCTCTTGTCTCCAAGCAGTCTCGAGAAATGTGTCCATATTTTTGACAATTAAAACAACGTGGTTCCAGATTTTCATTTTGATAATAAACTGAATCTGGCCGCTCATGCTTTATTTCACTTCGAGATGGTCAGCTTCTTGCTTGACTAATCTATTGTGAGTTGTTCATGTCCCTTCTAGCCTAGATTGCTCATTTTATCTCCACAAAACCTGTTTCCCAGGACGAGCTGCAACACGTTTTTATCGCTGTGCATTCACTTCTTCGAAATCCCTTATGTCATGAAGTAGTTCATCCAGATGTTTGCTCATGATGAGAGTACTTAATCCACGTGACCACAGTCCAATTGCAAGTTGTTTCTTAGTGTTTATGAACTCTAATCCCAGGGTCTTACATAGCCGCACTTTATCATGCAAATAAAAATTTGTGTTTTCATTTTTGTCTTGCACACGCTCCTTCATTTGATCGAATTTTTCTGGGAGGCTTAGAGTTCCCACAAAGGTCCGACGAAATTGACGTTCGAATTGGTCCCAACTAACTATTTCTGATATACGGAATCGATACCAATGTTGAGCTGCACCTATGAGGTGAGTCCTAGCACTCTCTAACTTGAACGGATCTGGCCATTTATGGAGTTCCGCCGTAGTGCTTATTATCTGTAGCCACTCAGACGCGTTGATTCCTGATGACTCACCATCAAAATGGGGGATGGTTTTCACTAAGTCAGGCATTATATTATACGTTGGTTCTGGTATTTGCTGTAGCTGCGATCTCATCATTTCAAAAAGAATTTGATCACGCTGGCGGTTACTTTCCATGATTAGGTTCAGAGAATCCTGCATGGACATAACCAAGTCCGTATGATGTCCTGCCACTACCTCCTATGGCTTATAGTTCCTTCCTCCAAATCGTTTTGGTTTTGTTGTTGCATTTTGTATTTGATTTTTGAAGGACTATTGGAAGTTAATTCACAATTTGTTCGTTTTCATACACTCGTAACTCAAGATATGTAAAAAAAATATATTTGTTTAAGTGTTTTCCACGCTAGCAAGATGGCGACCATGGCATACCCACGTTTTCAAGTCTTATTTTATCGCTCATCGTCGGTGACAATTTGTTTATTTTTTTCAAAACTTTTTTTGTTTGTTTTATTAGCAGTTGCAACCCGTTATTATTACTATTTAAGTTCAAGACATGTAACTTAAATGGAATTTACGACTGTGTATCACAACTTAGAAAACGCGTCAGGTGTTTTATGCCATTAAACACATGGGATACCGGTTACGCACTTAACGAAGAAAATGATACATTTTGTGTTCATCCCACCTGATTTGTTGTACCTCACATGGTCCAACGATTGCACACTTGTTGATCCATGGTAACTACGCACGTGTTGTGTAAATACAACCCTTTTCACGACCCTCGCTTGCACGCGTTCCATCCAGATCCACCCATCGCCATCTTATTCTCTCACTACCTTGCGTTTACCACAACCTCACGCAATAAGTTTTGGTGAGTAAATATATAGGCCTATTCTTAATAGAGATTTAAAAAATGTATCCCACCTAAAACAAAAATTATGTTTGCAAAATAAATTATTTTTTTCAAGAGGTTTTTAATATTGAAATAATCCTGGAAATTTGTCGATGGGGTTGCCAAAAGCCACCCCACCCAACAAATATAATCTCTCTTTATGGTCTTGTTTTACACTAAAAATCAATAATTCGTACATTATAGATAAACATAATAACTTATGAAACAATTGGTATAATTGTATGAGAGTTTCCTATTATTGTATTTCTGTAGTTATTTAATTTAGGCATACTAGCTGGTTATAATTTTACAGTATAATTTGCTATTATGATTTCTTATTATATATATCCGGTGGTGAGGGTTCCGCTGTCACTCTTGGGTCGTGGGAAAATGGTGAAAGCTACTTGTCAGATTTTATTGAGGTAGAAACTTGATTTAAAAAAATTTCAATTCTAAATAATATTATTAATACCATTTAACACCCTAGATTTATCTGTTAGTATACTTGTGTCACTAAACCCATACAAGTAGGCTTTTTTTAAATGTTTTTTTCTTTGCCTAAAATGGTTAATGCAAAAATTGCTTTGGATAGATCACGTAAAATCTGCTTTTAATTAGTTACAATTTAGGTAGAAGTACTAAGAGTAATATTACGGCGAAGTGTGAATGTAAAATTTACATTCGAGTATATTTATTCTAAATTCAGCCTTCCTCATTATTAGCTCATTATCGTAATTATAATATGCGCATAACCCAAATAGGCAGTACAAAGTGGTGCTTGGAAAGATCTACCTTGCTAAACATAGTGGAGTCCCGAATATACGACCATCGATTATCTGACATTTTGTTTTATCCTACATATAAGGTGTGCTGTTGGCTCGACCTCTTCGCAAGGAAGAGAAGCAAAGCTGGGAAGCAGACTTCAACCACTATCGTTTTAACCAGATTATTTTTCATTTTACATAGTAACGTACCAGTATATAATAAAAGTAACATTAAATTGATTTAAAATCCTTTGTTTTGATTACATGAATACAACTAATAATTTTATAATTCATTGGATAATTTATACTATATACTAAATAAAATTTCTTATTTTATATCCACTAAGAATAATTATTATATTTTTTCATATTGATTTTATTTTAAATACCTAGGTTTTTAAAATGAGAAAAACCTTAAATATATTCAATTTGTAACAGTTTCTCAGTCAGTATCCAAAACAGGTGACCTGGCGGTCTAGGGGTAAGGTGTCAGACCTCTGTGCTGGCGGCCGGGGTTCAATCCTCGGTCCCGGCACAGATTTATCTGATTACCAAACCCTTTCTTCACATCTGACAAGACGTCTTGTGAATGTGAGGAATGCCAGGCCTCCACCGTTGTTCGGATTCCACGTTAAACTGTAGGTCCTTCATTTCATCTCACAATCACCCTACCATTACACATTAGCGTAAGTGCGTATAATGCGAACGGGTAGTAAGACGTGGTGCTAATAATAATAATAGTATCCAAAACAAAACCAAGCAATGTATATTTATTATTATACATATGCATTTTAAAAATTAGATTAAAATTGAAGAAAAAGAACTGTTATTTTATATATTCATAATATAATGTGGAAATACTTCTAAGACATTTATAGGTAACAAACCACTGGGTGATTGGGTGGATGGGCTGGAACATGAATGTGGGGCCTAAATGGTTCAAGAATATGGTGGATTCTCCAATCATCGCGAACTCTAGATCTGTAAACATGTTGTATGCTCTAGCCCACGTACCGAAATTTGTACCTCCCAGGTCAGTTCGTGTCGGCCTGGACAGTGACGACGATTATGAAATAGAACACGTAGCTTTCCTAACGCCCGATATTTCAGTAGTTGTAATACTAAATAGGTAATTTTATTTTTAATGTGGCTTATAACTATTTTAGTGTGGCAGTTTAATTCAACATGTCTATATTTAGTACATTGTAATCATGCTTTTTTAGTAGATTTGACCTATCCTTATTTTGCCTTTTAAAATTATATTACTATTATCACATTTTAAAGACGAAATTACATTTAAAATAAATCTATTTATTATATAATTATATATATCACATTTGTTTTATTTATAAAACAAAACATTTTATAGATATTTATAAACCATACCAACATGACACTATTAACAACCGCCATGGTGGTCACGTTGTTTACGTTTTCATATTCATGATTAACTAAACTTCTTTTGATGGCAAAGTTATTTTATCAACGAATAATAATGTATAAAATAAAATTGAATCCACAGCTACAAAATATAGCATTTATAGCCAATTTATCATTATTGTATAATTTAATGTTATAGGTCCATGCCTAATAGTAAACTCTATTTACTTTCAATCAAAAGATGATTAAAATTAAAATGCATTTAAAATCGATTTCTACAAAGCTTGGAGTCTTAAACTAGAGGTAAATTATTCTAGCAACATCTATTTAAAAGTACGTAGTAAATGTACTGTACTTACATACATTATGTAATTCTTATATGTTTCAATTTCAGTAATGATACAGATTCGCAGTACATACTGAGTGGCCTTACTTTTACTGTTACTGTTACTGTTACTATTGATATTCCTGATCGAAGTTGGAATAAACTTTCATACAAATAAGCTGTATTTATCTGAGACGTTTAACTTGTTTGAAATAAAATCATCTTACATTGGTAGTCTATTTATTCACCTTCAATATACGTACTATGCACTGTACTGTACATATCTCATTCAGTTTTTATTTTAAAAACACCTAAATGATTAACTACCATAAATGTCTACAGATGTATAGTGAGTAAATATTATTAAATAACCTACTAAGAAACATTTGAATGACTAATGTGTTTGTTTCAATGCAATTTTATTTCTTGCGCCACATCTTACAACCTGTTCAGGCTATACGCATCTAATTTGTTCTAATTACGTTAATAAGTTAAGGATTAGGAAGGTTCAATTTAGAGGAAGTGTACCCATATTTTCGTGGAGGGAGATAGAAAATAATTTTGAAAAAACATCCCTAATTACTTCCGACTGAGATTATAACCTTAATCTCCTTGTCGTTGTCAGTCTAGTCTAACACGAGAGTGATGCTTTAGACCAGCGGTCCTCAAGATTGTTTAAGTTGTACCCCTTGGCCACGACTAGGAGTTAAATGGACCTCCAATATAAGCAAATTTAAATGACAGGCTTTAAAAATTATAGCCACTAGGTAAATTATTGATCTAGTGGGAATAAATATCCGTAATCAAACTATTTAAATTGTGACAAAGCTAGTTAGAAAGAATCCTATTGTTATAGTCTTAACATTATCTCTTATTGAGAATCGTTATGATCAGTTAAAAAAACATAATTTTATTGTAAAATTTTGCAAACATTTTCTTCAAAAATTCATTCAAAATAAAGAAAACAATAAACATAAATAAAATATTTTCAATCAAAAGTTTTAATTGTAATTCTGGAGCTGATATTTTATGAATTCCATAGTTTTTTTAATGAGAGGGGTGTGGCTACATGGCTTGGCACATTTTTTTATTTCTGGTGGTCCAGTTGAAACTTTCAAGCGGCGGTTCGGCTCCAAATTTAGCCTATTGCAGTACTCAATTTGTAGGTACACCATGGAAGACATAATAAACTGATAATGTAGGTGTCGGGTATAGGGATGGAAATTCTCAAAAATCGGTCTCCAGCCGAGAGCAAATAAGGGAAAAGAAGGAGTGGAAATAACCATATATCGGTAATGGCCAACAATTAGGGTTTTTCCTAACCCTTTTATATTACCAACTTTCACTTTAGAGCTGCTAGCGTACCCCCGGGGGTATGCGTACCCCAGTTTTAGAAAAGCTGCCTTAGACCATGTGGCCACCGAAGCAAGTTTTAGTTCAATTGCTCATCGACCAATTATGAAAATTAATTTAATATTATTTTTGTCCCTAAATATATTAAAAATAATATTTGCAGTTTAATAAATTAATGATTTTAGATAAATACATGTTAGGTTTGAAATTTATTAAGCTTAATTATTAAAATTAAACTATTTGGTTTGAATAGGAAACCATATTTGTAATTAAACCAATATATAATGAATGAAGTAAAACAAGAGTATAGCTAACACGTATATGCTATTTTGAAATTTAAATCAAAAGCAAGTATGCACAAGAATACTTAAAAAGGTGGGATATGGTTACTTTGTCTCAAATTATTGGATCATGAATAATCTAAGAAAATTGTAAATAATTTGATACATATTTTATCAGAAGTTCAATAAAATATTTAATTCTATAAAGTCAACAAATCAATACCTTCATCCTGCATGAAAGTTTCTAATAATAAGTTTGTTTACGTTGAAATTGTTATATTAAGGTATATAAAATTGATTAAAGGCTAAGAAAAAATACTATTTAAAATTATTTTTACTATAACCAAAGCGTAATGATTAAAATATTACTTTATGACTAAGTCTTATTATAATCATTCCAAAGATATCTATACATATATATAATAATTTATTTAAAAATGTACGTCCACTATAAACTAAAAATAGATATAATCGAATTAAGCATTATAAATATTAAATAAATAAATATTAAAACATTGATGTGTCTATAGCCCTTTTATCTGCACCTGTTAAAGTTAACTTAATGTTTATATTATTTTTATTTTTGTTAATATACTTAAGTGTTATACTTACAATCTCTAGATACTAATGATGGTGTCTGACACTAGCATTAATTATATTCATATTTATGGATCCATGTCAAACAGATAAAATATGGTTTATACAAGATGCCATAAACAGCTGGTCACGGTAGATAAAGATAGCTTTATTTTCATTTAATTTAAGACAGAATAGAAACACTTGAGTCTTCCATTAAAAAGGTTTGCATACATCTGGTAACAAAAATTATATTCTAAAAACCAGTAGGCTATAATTTTATATTTGTGTCTTTAATCAAATAGTGATGCAATTTACATAGAATATCAGGTAATTGCAGTACTATTCACAATACGTTGTAAGACATAGGAGATACCTTATAGAAGGTGTCATTTCATCTCCCAATACACAACAAATAAATAAAAATTATGACATATTAATAATAATAATAATAATAATAATAATAATACACGTTTTTATCAAAATAGTTCCATATTGATTTGCTAGGCTACATTTATAGTATGTAATTTATCTGCATTCAAACCAGTCATGAAACCGTATTGAACCACTACCTTCGACTTATGTTAGAGTTATAGTTTTATATAATTTATTTATTTCTCTAATTCCTAAAAGCTGCTTCCGAAAAAGGTATGGTAGCCCAGGAAGACATTAAATTTATCAATTAGCCGCTATTTCAGATATAAATTTGCCAAAGCTAGAACTTAAAATATATTTTTTGAATGGAGATGCTTGAAGGTTTTCTCAGTATTCAGAAAAGCATAGTATCAATTAATCAATTATGCCCTATTTCATATGGCATGGAATGTAATAGCTTATCATAAGACAAGCTAGGCTATTCGTTATAGAAACAAGTATGGGTTGATACTACTTCAAATGCCTACGTTTTAGAATATACTAAATTAAACCCATTATAAAAATATTTGTAGTTTGGAGCCAGCGTGGCTTTGTTGAATCCAGACATTTTACTAACAATATTCTCTTTTCTTGATCATTTATTCTATCAACATTTTTTAGAAAGACTTACGCTATCCGAACAATTGAAAATAAAATATTTGAGAGGGGGACATACAATTTAAGGTATTTAGCCGTTGATTGTGCAAGTGAGAATGCATGAATAGTACATGTGGCAGAATTGTGAAGCATCGAAATGTAACAGCTGATTGTAAAACTACATAAATATGTCAGGATTAGGTAGAATATTGATTGGCTATGGTTAATAAAATGCAAATGCTTATTATTATTTTCATTAGGTATTTAAGAAGAAATTAGGTTTACTTAAAGTGGTCCACGTAACTGATTTACTCTACGTTTGAGATGGAAAATTAACTTATATAACTTATAAAGGTATAATGGAACTGAGTTTAGTTTCGTTACTTTTTAATGTTGAAGTTTAACCCATACCAGGCCATGAATAACAAATAAGAGAATAACAAAACTTGAAATAATTTTGTCATTTTGGCGAACGTGATATGTACTGTGAGGACACTAAAGTGTTCAGGGGTACACAGTTTAAATTAATTTAAATAATAATTAAAAAAAGATTTAAACGATTTTTTTTACTTGCCTAGCTATTATCTATTTGAGGTATAGTCAGAATTCTTGATAATAAATACTGATAGATTCATGTGATTCTTTCTGTTTACAACTTGAACCTAATTATTTATTTCTACTTCCTCTTGTGGCTTACCTTAGTATTGGTAGAATTATATTATATCATTCTTAGTATTATTATATCGATTTGAACATCCTAAATTCTAACAAGTATTATTTATTACTCTGGCTGCTTTGCCTTAATTCATTGAATTGGAAAAAAAAACCCAACAAGAACATCCTAAAGTTTAACAAGTATCATTTACTACTCTGGCTGCTTTGCCTTGATTAATTGAGTTGAAATAACAAAAAACAACAAAAAAACAATAAGAACATCCTAAAGTCTAACAAGTATTATTTCCTACTCTGGCTGCTTTGCCTTGATTAATTGAATTGAAATAACAAAAAAACTACTTAACATATGTCGATCACCGATAAGTAGCAACCGTCTGCACTAAATTAAGAGCAGTATATGATTAGAAACATGAAACAAAATAATAATATTTTCTTAGAAATTGAATGATAACAGGGCTGTTACTCTAACGTTAAATACAGTTGCTATTCATCTATTTCACCAACCATGACGCTACTCTCAAAATAAAGCGGAGGGGATGCATTTAAGCATCTTACTCTTTCCCCTTGTCTATTAATATAATAAACGCATGAGTGGAGGGGATAATAGGGATTAATAGTTAGTATTTTTATAGTATCAATAAAAGGGAAGTAGTAATATTAGTTTTTACTTTATGACCGTGTTGATGGGAGATATCAATAGTTCATGGAAACATGTGGCATAGGAGCAACAAAACACCCAGAGCTCCCAGATAATTTATAAAATAGCTAATAAATGTGTATAAATTCTCAAACTCACTGTCCATTAACAGCAGCTATTTAAAATCTTAGTGGTATATAAGTAGTACATAGGTACCAGATTGATGATAGTTTTTAAAATCAACCTACTAAAAAGAAAGATATAACTGGAAGTTGGTCTTGGAGTTCCGTAATGTTTATTGATATATAGAGAGTAGCTTATAGGGGAGACGAAGAGACGGCGTAAACATTAGAAAGGAAAGTTAATCATTAACATTGTATTTAGTTAGCAGCAGAAATAGAAAAATACTGTATGTATTTGCCGTGCATTTTTCTATCAAATGAAATATCAGTTGTATTTGTACTTAATTTGTAAGATTTCAAGTTGGAGTTACCCCACATGCACGCGTGAGAGGATCTTGTTTAATCCCATGGGTTACCAGGTGTTTGATTAAGTAGAAATCTTTTTTAATTCCCTCATACTTGATACCAGAGCTGGAAAACTTTATTTGATACCACGGGTAAGTAAGCATTTAGTTGGCTGGAATTTCTTACTTGATTCTACTTCATATCGGAACTGTAAAATCTTATTTTATTCCATCATGGTACCGTGGACTTAATTGGCTAGGCAATTTTGTTTCTATGCATTAATATTTAGAATTTTAAGAAAGTATTTACAGTTTACTATACACTTATTTTTCGTTTTGCTATAGACGCGAGTAAGTATTAAGTGTGATCACTTCATAGTTTCTTGATTAATTAAATTAATATTGACAGCAACTTTAATATGTTGGCCTTTGTAACGCATACACCTTTGAATAACCCACCTTTTTCCTAGAAATATAAAAAAAATCCTAACCCTAGTGGCTAATGATGAGTTGACAACATAAAAACTGATTAAACACTTAAAATGTTATCTATATACATAACAATAACATCTTTTTTTTTTAAAAAAAAGAGCAAACACTTTATATTTAATTTATCTCAAAGGTTAGTTTACCTGTTTAGCTCTAACAGAACAAACAAAAAATTTAGTTTTTCTTATCCTAAAATGTAGCAATGGCATGATAATCTCACAGTTAATGAATTTGAATTGTTATCCAAATATCAGTTACTTAATCATTTTAAAAACATTACCAGCACTATAAGTGAAACACCTGAAGAAATCTTAATTAAAATATAATAAATATATGATGAATAGTAGGTATATTTATAAATATTCTCTACTCAGAATATATGAAATAATATATCCTTATATGCGAGTTTGTTTAGTCCCTCTCGCACAGTAATTAAAAATATCATATTAATATTAGAAAATACGCCTACATTTTCATAAATATGGTATTTTATTAATAAAATATTGTGAGATAGTTTGAATTAATTAGTTTGTATTGATAATTTCAAATTATTATGTTTTCAATACAAGCTATTTGAACATAAAAAAATAATTCAAAATCAAATATATTAAATATTTATTCTAAGGAGAAATTAATGGAAAGGTAACGTCAAGGATATAAAACAAAATATGTTTTAACAGAAAATGTCTTCATTATACAGTGCATTTGATAAACCACCAAGTACAGCCACGATAAATTTGAGCATTGACCTCTTATTCACAAGCGATCAATTTTAATCAGAACTTTAAGCCTTAGGCTGTTTGGTCATTGCTGTGTTTTAAAATACCAACAACCTCCGGACTCACCTTATAAATAATAATATATTCAAGATATAGTTGGTTCTGTGGAGTGATTCCTCTACATTTCTGGTCAATTTTAATTCAATTTTATATCTCACCTAAATTTCTTCTTCTTTTGACACCTTGTAATATTATTTCTGTTACCACTATCTTATTTATTTATTTATTCCTGTCCCTATTTCTGTACAAATTATTGGTTTATAAAAGTTTGTTTCTCTTCATATTATTTGATGTTTGAAAAAGTATTTTCTACTGTTTCATATTTACGATACTTTGTGTGAATTTACTTCCCATCCTATGATACATTAACAACATAATTATTTAAGTTATTTAAGTAATTCTACAGGAAGTACCCAAACGTTAGAATGACTTTCTTTTACTTGTTTTAAAATCACTAACCAATAATATTTTTTTACTGGAGCAAGGCACGCAACAGATTAAGTTAACTGGCAAACTGATGGATTCAAAAATATTAATTGCCATTCACCCAGATGGCGTGGCCAAGCTAAAAACTATTTGTTACTTCGCGCGTTGAATTCAAACATCGCTCTAGATAAACCCGTTTAATGAATGAATCCAAAGAGATTTGGTGTCTTATATTTAATATAAAAGTTCTGGATTGTTGTTTAAAATAGGAATAATAGTTAAAATTGGAACTTCTTTGGGCGTTCTTCTTTTAGTATGGTTTAAACAATCGACGTCATATTTTCGAGATAATTTATTTGTGAATCAGCTAATTTAACGTTTTAAAATAGTACAAAGTATTGTGCAAGCATGAGATTTAAATCTCAAATGAATTTTGGACCTTAATTACTTTTACTTTATTGAATATTAACCAATACTCAAAGAAGATAACAAACTTACATTTTTTTATTGTTTTAAATATCTAGTGTGGTTTTTCCAATCCGACTCAACTGTTAATTTAATTTTGTAGATCTGAAAGATTTTATAATAATATGATATCCTTCTTCCATTTAAATACCCGATTAAGAATTTAATATACACATTTCTTTGTTAAAATTGGTCAATATCTCATTTACTATTTATCCTTTATACTTAAAACTCAATCTGGAGAGTATAGGGCTTTGCATGGGCGTAAGCCAAACCCTATGCTCCTAAAGAGGGTGCGTTACATAATATAAGTAATAATAGTAATAATAAGTAATATTAATAATTAAAAGTAACGATTACATTTTAATTTTCAATATAATTTTGTCAGACAAATGAAATAATACGTACAGGAAGAATACCTTTGTTGCTCGGAAAAATAAAGATAAATAAAAAAGTTTCTATAAAATATAAGATTGCATGTACAGTATTATGATTTAATCTGATGGCTTAGTCTGTCATTTTAACACATTATTGATCACATTGATTGAGAATTATTGAAATGATATAAAGAGATATATCTATACGTTATCATAGCAGAATCATGGATTGTTATTGTGGTCAAACAAGAAGATAAAAACTAAAGATAAAGGTCAACGTGTGATCCAGAAATATTTCATAATGAACTTATCATTTGATATAGGCCAATTGAGAATAATTTCTATTCACAATTCAACACTACTATTATGTTCGCCTAGAGAATATCCTAATTATGATTTAGAATTTAGTATAATAGTTTTATAAATAAAACATTATTAAACCATGCTCTGAACACAAATTGTGTCCCTAGAAAGACTTGCTTACAAATAATAAGTTCGATAGTTAGTTAATATGAAGCCGTTCAAATATTTTCAATGATAGCAATACAAAATGTTGTTTAGTAACTATTTGTATGATAAGGAATAAAAACATAAGTTTTAGTAGGTCGAGATACGATTTATTGTCCATCATTGACACCTTGTGTGCCATCAACAAATCAATAATTTAAACAACTATTAAATGCAATTACTAAATATTTCAAAAGATACAATAAAAACCAATATTTTAATGTAATCTTATATTTTTCATTTTCACATTTCTAAAAACTAGTTAAAACTTAAATTATTACTCTAATGATCCTATAAACTCCAATAATTTAATACATAATTAAATTTAAACTAATAAATAATATATTATTTTCCTTCAAAACTATGTTTTACAAAAATTCAATAAGGTGATTGGTGGTAGGAAATTTCAAGTGTGTAAGTGAAAATTTAGTTAAAGAAAGGCCTAATCATAGGTTTATCAATGGATGCCTTTATTAGAAAATACATAGCTTTCTATATTTTAAGAATATACATTTTCTTTAAAATTTGCTCATTTCCAATAACATAACACACATATATTTTTATATTACCCAAGTTACTGTATACAAACGTAAACATTCAGAAAAAAATCTATAATTTGCAAAAGTATTAAAGACAAGATTAATCTTTTTGAAAGACATAGTACATTATATCTATTATTATTATTATTATTATTATTATTATTATTATTATTAGCACCACGTCTTATTACCCGTTCGGGTTATACGCACTTACGCTAATGTGTAATAGTAGGGTGATTGTGAGATGAAATGAAGGACCTACAGTTTAACGTGGAATCCGAACCACGGTGGAGACCTGGCATACCTCACATTCACAAGATGTATTGTCAGAGGTGAAGGAAGGGTTTGGTAATCAGATAAATTTGTACCGGGACCGAGGATTGAACCCCGGCCTCCAGCACAGAAGTCTGACACATTACCCCTAGACCACCAGGTCTCCCTACATTATATATTATATCTAAAATATGTATAATTATATATATATATGCAATTTAGCACTGAGTCTTCCTAACTATAAAAGATATATGTATTAAAATATATTGAGCAATTTTATAATACTTATTTTAAGCCACATATGGGCCTATGCACATTTAATAGCAACCTCTATTATTATAAATTGATTAATTAATAGTATTATTATAAATTAAACAACGTTTAATATTTATTTATTTATGTTTATTGTCTGTTAGTCAAGTTAAATGATTGCTTATAAAATATACACAAAATGTAATCTTAGTACGCGAGATATAAAGGAGGGATGGCAACTCTTGCAGTTGATTAGACTGCTGATGACAGGGATATCGAGGGTTGACTCTCAGTCAAGTGTATTGAAGGTGGTTTTACCATATTGGTTTTTAACTCTCTCTCTCTCTCTTCAGACATATGTGGGTACACTTCCTATAAATATAAACCTCCTCATCCCTAAAACCACTAGAGTAATTAGTACATAAGCATACAGGCGTTGATTCACGGGGATCGAAGGGTCAGTCGATCCCCTGTGAAAGTTAGAAAATTAATACAAAAACAAAATGAGAGTTAAAATTTTAGAAATAAAATACAACACAGATATATTATACAATTTTTTTAATCTTTTTACGTGCTGACACCTTTTAAGTCGGATTCACACATGCGTTATTCGTCCACGTTTATTCAATGTTCGACATGACTCACGCAAGCGTGGAAAATATATTCGTTTTAATGTACTGATATTTGTCGTGCATAGCGAGTATAGAACATTGTTCCTCATAGAGACGGTAGACTACCACACATCAAAGAAGACTAATAATCGCCTGAGAGCAGTTCATCCACGAATACAGAATATATATGATATGTGGACAGCAGGAGTGGTGGCACTGTGGGGGACTCTGTCCCCTGGAAATAATTTCCCCCTCCCTGGAATAAATCCCCACCCCCCAGATATATTTCAGATCCTCTGATATTATCAAATATGAAGCTGAAATATGGCCTTAAATCAAATTCCAAATGACTTCTGGATGCATTCTTTTGTCAAATATTTGCTGGAGAAAACCGCTTCAAATAACTATGAGATTAGAGGCATCTAATTGGCAAAAAAAGTTTAGGGGAAGAAAGCTCTAAATAACTTCCCAGGTCATCCAAATTTCATAAATGTCTAAGGGAAGACAGCTCCAAATAGCTTCTAAACGCATGTCATTTAAAATAATTTTCAGGCGAGGACCACTCAAAATAGAATATTTTCTGAAATAAATCAAATCTAACATTTGGTCGGTGGAAGATCACTTCAAAGATTATCTTCTAGAGGTATCTAATTATGTAAGAAATTAAGGTAAGAAACACTCTAAATAGTTTCTAGTGGGCATCCAAATTTTGAAAATTTCTGGGTGAGGAATAATTTAAATGGCTTATAAAAGAATCTAATTTAAAAAAATCAAGGCGAAGACTACTCATAGCTTTTAAAGTAAACTTTTTTTCAAAAAATTGTTGAAGGAGGGCCCCTCCAAATAGTTTATAAAAACTATTTGATTTAAAAAAATGTTAGAGTATGACCACGGCTTAAAACATACACATTATCAAATATGAATGGGAAATTATTAAATGGCTGTAAACTTAAATCTACCTTTGTAAGTAATTATGTTATTTATAACTATGACCTCCCAATGAAAATTATCTGGATCCGCCCCTTGTAAGCATATAAACCGAATGGGTAATAAGATGCGGTGCTTGGAAAAAATTAAATAAATAGATTCTACACGGTCCGAATGACCTCAAACCATGACGACCTTGCGGGCCATTATAGCATCTCGGGAACCAAACGTTTCATGAAATAATGTTGCTTTACATTTTCATATTAAATTTAAACAAGGCGCCTACCACACAATAGAGTGCTTATAACTGAGTTTTGTTTTACACTATTTTGATCGACGATTGATTTGGAGATATAGTGATTATATTTTTCATAAAAATAGTTGTACACCACTTTAAGATTTGAGCCAATTAAAATAAATGTTCACCTGCCCACGGATATAGCCATACTAACTTAAATTGCAACCTTGTAGGCTATATACATGCATATTACTTAAAGGGAAATTTTAAAAACTCAATAGATTATCTGAATGCTTTAGAAAACCTGAGATGAGATTTTTTTTTTAAACTTTTAAAGATTTTTGTTTTTGTTACTATTGTTTTACTCTATAACCTCGAAATGTAATTAATAATTTATTTGAACCCACTGTCTACAACATTTTTACTCATATTCATGGATAACCAAAGGAAATATATTCTCTGAAAATATTCATTCTGGAAATGTTTTGACCTCTACTGTTGTATTAAATGTATATTAAGTACAAACAATCATATTTCTATAAATGTAAGGTATGTACCATAACATATGAGATCCCCTTTTGCAGTGGACAAGAAACATACCCAAAACAAAATTGTTCACATAAACATAGGTCCTATTTGATCTCATTTCAGAGTTACAGCAAAGCTATTCCACTAAACGGTTTGTAAACAATTTTTTATATTTCATGAAATGTTGATTAGATTTCAGTGGTGGCTCATAGCTAAAATTAGTGGGGGTGCTGCTCCAGAAAATTTTTAGCCTTTGTTTTAAAATTGTGTAAAATGATAAAAACATGTATAAAAAGAAAATGTATTCAGGAACTTGATATAATCTTAACAAAAAAAACTTTTTTACTTGCTTTAACTCAAATTGTTACAGTTCAAGCTTGCTCTATTTATTTAAAAATGAAATCCATTCTTGTTTTATTTTGCGCAAAAAGTTTAATAATTTTCTCCTTTATCTCTGGAGGACATTTGAGGAAATTTTTCTCCATTGAAAGTATTGAAAGCGCATTTAGTCCTTCTGTTAAATTAAATAACCGAAAAAAAATCAAATAGAATAGCTGGACGTAGAGTAATAATCTAATTCTACACTCTTCTACACTTTATCACATTCAAGAATATGGTACACAGTTTTTAAGCACAGCATACTCTGGATAAAAAAACTTCCTTCCGCCATTACGCCAGAGCCGGCACTGCGAGAGCAACAGTGCTCTCTCTATATGGCAGTCCCGCTTTCCTCCCCACTCCCCTCCTATGTATGCATGCTCCCAACAGTCAAACACCACGTTGCTGGAACTGTGAAGCACACAGTTCCATACAAAGGTTTAAGTATCTTTTTCATAAACTTGGGGATGGCTACTGAATTACTAACACTAAGCTTAAATAATATATATTGTACTACGAAAAAAATGCTAAAAGACTCATTATACATTCTTTTATCGATAATATCAAGTGGAAATAGGGGGTGCTGCAGTTACGCAGTGCCTATAAATGAGCCGCCACTGCTCCTGATGATGTGAAAATCATGCCTCAATCCAGGACGGATGTAGTTTTTTCTTAAATGGTTTACCACTATCTATACAAACACATGTGGGTACACTTTCCCTAAATTCAACCTTAATCATATCCAACCCACTGGCGTAGTTGGTGTATAAGCATACAACCCGATAGGGTACTAAGACTCGGTGCTAAAAAATAATTCAATTTCCACTAGAATAAAAAACTCAGATGTCAATCATATAACTAAACCTTTCAGGAAGTACTTAAACTTTGCTCACAGTGTGTATAATCAGATAATATATAAAGGATGATGCTTACTTAAAAATTTAGTTAACAAATACTTTAATATCATTCCTCTTGGTTTTGGTGAGTACACTAAAGGTTTTTTTTGACAGCAAACAATAATAATTGGTTTTACAAAAATGGATAAGTAGCCTAGGTACAATGTATATGTATATTGTATACTAGATTATTTTAGCTCCATCTCTTATTACCTGTTTGGGTTATACGCTTATGAACTAATGATGCTAATGGTTTTCGTGATTAATAATGTTATAGTTATAATAAGTGCACCAGCATTGGCATGGAGATAGAGTGAAAATCCATTTTGAAAAAACACACCCTCAGTACACCCGACCAAGATTTGAACCTCAATCGTCTGGTCATTGGTGGTCTAGACTACTGCGAAAGTAGTTCCTTAGAAAATGAGGCCACCTAAGTGGAGTTTATAGGCTATAAGTCGATTATTACATTTAATAAATAAAACAATAGATGAAATAGATTTTATAAGTTTCCATACATATGTATAAACATTAACGGACATAAAAATTATATGCATACAAGCATTCAAACATATTGTATGTACGCATGATTATTTAATCATTCACATTTATTTAATTATTTACTATATTGGTTCTATCAAATTTGTTTTGTAAGCGCTCTGCTAGTTACTGTAACAACCCCCCACCCTACAAATCCCCCTACCAGCATCGCCCCCTTATAGAAATATGTATTCAACTCTCAACTCTCTTAAATTTAAATGTACCTTATTTGAACTGCTTTATGAAGTAGAGAGACTGTATTATATATTGTATATTTTTTAGGGTTTATAATATTAGGTGATATTATTTCATTTTACTGATGTTAGAAATAAACAAAAACAAAAATAAAACTTATTTTCAATAAGCTATGTAGCATACATATTTGTTCTTTACATACGTATTTTATGAACAATCTATTTATTTAAACTTTAGAGTTGTTTGGCAAATAAAATTAATTTACACATAATTGGGTAGAAAAACTTAGAAGGTCAATCAAAATACATTTTTACTAGCTAACTCATCATATTAAACTTAATACATATTTTTTCAGGACCACAATGGGGAGTCTACTCTTAATAACTCTTGGCAGCTGCTTTGCTCTGGGTAAGTGTATATTTATTAGCTTAATATTAAATAGATTACTTTAAGGTTTAATTTAATATATATATATATATATACATCCGTTGAATATAAAGTAAATAATATATTTCATTTTGTAGTCAGTATTTCAGCTCAGGACTGTGTACCTAGAGACTATGGAAAAGGCAGTATCGTGTGTGTTTGCAACGCTACCTACTGTGACTATGTTGAACCAACTACAACTGAACAACTCACTGGCAATGTCGTTAGGCACTACGTCTCAGCAAAAGATGGCCGCCGACTTGAACCAATGACGATGGAGTTTGAGAATGTAGTAGGTAAATAAAAATAGGTTCTGAAAGGATTAAAACATGAAACATCATGGTTATTAAAAGCCTCTAGACCCATGACAGATTTAAAGTTGTCCATATAATTTTAAATATTTTCTAGAATTGTCAAGTTGTAAAGAATCTTCGAATACCAGGTTACTTGTCTGTAAAAGTTTGTTCAATGAAAGGTGGTAAGAGAGTGCGTAGGAGAGGGAGGGTGAGGGGATTTGCTGGTGCCTGAGCTATTCTGTTCAGACCC
>CABFVX010000028.1:510968-573766 GCA_902151425.1 Timema shepardi | reverse complement strand
AAGATTCTTTAAAATTGTTTTCTTCGTTTTTCTTAAAGTGCAAAATCTACCTTCTGTAGTTCATCAATGACGTAACTTTCAAGATAGGTCCATTGTTTTTTTTAACAATACCGGGTGCTATTTATTTACCTACTTGTTTTTGTGGATTAATGTATTATTGTTTATCCACATAATATGTTTGTGCCCGTGATCATTTAGAAATATTAAATATTTTCTTAAAATTTGAATTTTAGTAGTCATATTATTTATAACCTAACTTTAAGCATCATAATTGATCCGGAAATACTAAAATCAATAAACTAACCCAGAAGTATATTTTTTTTGGCTACTACTACAATGAAGAATCAACAAATTAATCACGCAATCAATAAATATTTAAAAAATGCTTTCAGGGATTTTGATTCAATTTATTTAGTTCATAAAAGTTAAAATACAGTGCAATAATCTATAAGTCAAAATTCACCTTATGTAACAGGAAAATAAAAATGAATGCCTTACTTTTCTCTGAAGCACCTACCATTCTTTAAAGCACATACCTAAAAAAATATATAAAATAATTTATAAAACTAAGGGAGCTACATGCATACATAGGTGTCATTTTGTATTTATAAAATTAAATACATTAAACCTAGATTAAAAATAAATGTCGATTTTGTTGAAAAAAATAATTTAAAACATAAATTTATTTTCAGTGCCTATTTCTCAGATAAAGGAATAAGATATACCACCATAAGAGTTCCGGTTGGTGGTTCGGATTTTTCAGATCACTACTACGCTTACGATGACGATCATCCAAATGACGTTAACCTGGAGTATTTCAACCTGACCAAGGAAGATTATGTTTATAAGGTACAGTAACTGTAACGTTAATAGACATTTCAGAGATATTTTTATATTTATGGGCAATAAATCATTATTATTGTTGACATAAATAAAACAAATATTATATAAATAGGATTTGGTTATTGTTGATGTTCTCAATTGTATTATTGGCTAGATACCGCTGATAAAACGTGCCCAAGAGCTCAGTCCCGTGCCAGTGAAGTTATTCAGTTCACCTTGGTCGGCTCCTGATTGGATGAAGACTATTGACACAACCACCAAAGCCAGCAGTCTCAAAAAAGAATATTATGGTGTATATGCTAACTATTATATCAGGTATTATTACACCATATCCAACCAATATTATATATTATTTTATTGTAATGTTATAGCATCAGTTTGGGAAGGTAGCCAAAGGATAGATATACTTAATATGTGGAGACTTAAATTGTAAATATTTCTTCATCATGCATCAGTTTTTAATCCAAAGAAATATATCGATACGTCTTATCTTCAAGGTCAATATTGGCTCTAATATTTAGGTCTTGGATTGATGGGTTAGAAAAAATGCATCCGTCTTGATATGAAGAGTGTTTGGGGCAATTAGAATAACAGATTAAGTCTGGAAACTCACACCCATTGCACTCAGATGAGATTAAAAATTTTACTTCTCAGTCACTGGCACGTGAATACTTTTTAAGGGTATTTCTAAAGAGAGTTGCACTCTTTGATTTGTAACCTTAAAATAAAAACAATAATACAGAGTGGCCAACGGAAAAGTAGCCCACCTCCTATATCCAGCAGGCGTCTCACTCTGAATTGGAGTAGGTCAATGCCCTTTCACCCATATTGTGATATGAAGAATGAGCAAGTGAACTGCCTGTCTAAAGCTTTATTCACTGATTCTTCAGGTCACAATATGGGTGGAAGGGAATTGACCTCCTCCAATTCAGAGTGAGGCGTCTACTGGATATAGGAGGTGGGCTACTTTTCCGTGGGTAATTCTGTATAATTTTAACGTAGCATATCTCTACCTATTCGGGATACATTTATGAACTAATTATACTGATGTGCTAGGGATTAGTAAGGTCGAATTTTTAAAAGTATACCCACATTTTCTTGGAAGGATGATGTAGAACCATTTAGGAAAAACATAATTACAACCTATCAGGATTTGAGCTCCAATCTCCCTCATCAGCAGTATTGTGAGAAACGAGTCAACTATAGGAAAAAGTATTAGTGCATATACAGAAATAAAATAAAAAACATTTGATATCATACCTAATATTAAGTATAAGCTGACAGACTGACTTTACTCTTTCAAATACAAATGTAAAATAAACTTTTCATGGTGATTATGCTAGAGAGATTCGACTTTTCACTCCAGTGATTTGATGAGCTACCTAGAATAAGTTTGTTAACAGATTCCCATTTTATTATTTTATGTACAGCCAACTTTATATTTAACGTGTTCCAAAATGTGTTTGTGAAAATCCCTTGAAATTCTTTATATTCTAGATTTCTTGATGAGTATGCGGCAGAAAACTTGGAATTCTGGGGCCTTACAACACAAAATGAGCCTGGACATGGGTTGACTTATGGTTCCTGGAACAGCATGGGTTGGTATCCAGAGCAACTGTTAGATTGGGTTGTAGGGTACTTGGGACCCGCGCTTGAAGCAGGAGGCTACAGTCACCTTAAATTAATGATAAACGACGATCAACGAATAAACGTACCTGATTTTGTAAAGGTGAGAGAAACTCAATAATATATATAATTTTTATCTAAAGTAGCTTAAAACAAAAATAATAATTTCAATACAATATATATGCTCATCTAAATATGACACATTGAAGTTATAATGCTTTTGGTGATTAATTTGATGATTAGGTGTTTACATTATTTACTAAAAGAAATATATAAGTAAAAATAGAACCGATAATATAATATTTTATTTCAATCTATAGCAAGATACTATATACATTGTAACATGTATACTACTATTGTTGCTGGTGGTTTATAAAGTTTTTATAATTTGGGATTTTCAAAAACTCAACAAATGATTAATATTTAAAAATTATCAATTTTTTTAGCTTAAAAAATTAATGGAATACACCAAATAATGTACCTACTAGGGTGTATATTATAATTTTTAATATTTAAATGGGATAAATGCGCCAACGTTATCCCGACATTTTATTGTTTTCTATAACAAAGCGTTTCCTTTTCATGTACAGATCTACGAGAATACGAGTTTAAACAGCTACGCCTCCGGTATGGCCGTTCACTGGTATTTTGACTCGGCTTCAGCCGATATTTTGACACAAGCACACGATGATTATCCAGACAAGTTTATTCTCTACACGGAGGCTTGTATTAGTAAGTAAAAAAACAACAGAATATAGTGTGGAAACGAAAATCTATAACAGTCAAACAGAACCAACGTGTTTTAATACGAAACACATTTATATTTAGTGACGTAACAATATGTACAGTAATATTCCGTTTATCCTGAACGGTATCAATCTTACCTTAATGTATTGCACTATGACTTTATCTTATAAGCTATATCATATCGGAATAAAGCAAGGTAAGCTTGCCACCTTTCAGAATAGACGACGTGAACATAAATGAAGAGGTGTCATTTAAGTCTTGCCTGAATTTTTTCCCCTATCGGACGCAGGGGCAATGGCTAGCTATGTGTGTTATATTTAGTGACATTTGTATTTGTTGATCACAGCATATATTTCTGGCCTATGCTCATTTCAAGGAATTATTGGTTTAGTTCCAATTACTAACGCTCCTAATTTATTTCTCCAATTACGTCATACTATTTAATTTAGGTTAACGCATAACAATATAAATCTAACTAATAATACATTTTTATAGAAAATAAAATATTTTAGTTGTATATTAGTGATGGTATTTCACTAAAATAATAAAACAAAATGTCAATGGGCTCTGACACAGATTAAAAAAAAGTTATAATATATCAAGTTAAATTGAAATATTGGTTTGTGCAAAAACAAATGGTGGTCCTCAAAACCAAATTTTCAAATATTATTTTAGTGTAGCGTGGGTGAAACATTGTTGGCAAAAGTCAGTAGATGCAAGCACGCTCCTCACTTATGTCCTGCTCCTGAAAGCCTCGTGCTAGCACCACAAGAAGGGGCTTGAGAGGGGTGTAGGGTTATAAATTGTACTGCAAGGTAAGCGATCGGTGGGATTGGAGCGCTCTGGGTATTGCTTAGTAGTTCTATAAGTAGCTCCACTACCAAATGAAATGAAGGATTTTGTATGAGATAAACTTACCTAAGAAAGAGAGAGTGTGTTGGTAAAAGAGGTTAATATGCCTAAGTTCAGGAACTCCACGCAGGGCCTTATAAGGAAGAAGAACATTACATGGGTTACATGAAGGGAGCGAAGGACGTTGCATTAGCTATATCTTTATCCACCCTAACAAAAATAAAAATCTGAACATCACAAATAAACTTGCGTGTGTTTCAAGTAAATTATTTTGATTTGATTAAACTTCCATTAAATATAATAGTGATATTATATTTAACTATGATGTAAGCATGTTTGATAAGATAACGTATGTAAAAACCCTAATTTGAGGTTTCCCACTTTAAAAAAACAAAAATGCATTTCGCATAAATTAACCAGACTCAAAAATATAATGACTTTGTAACTGCTAAGAAGATATTTTAAAGTGAAAGCATGTGAGAATCTTTAATTCATTATAATTTATCTGGCGTGATAAAAATTGAAAATATGCCATTATATATCTTACGGGGGTAAAATAGTATTGTATAGCATATACATCATTATAAATTAAAATAAGCTATGTTATACTTTCTCTATAGAACCTAACTATTATTAAGATTGTATTTATAGCTAACACGAAAGTATTTATTTCACAATACTACTCGTTACACATAGAATTTAAAATCATTCTATTTTAAATTATAAATATCCACAATGACAATATTTTAAACCATTAAATTATAAATTCCCACTATATTAAGGTGAATTTGTTCAAACTGTGAAATGTGGTTTTGATCATCAAAGCTTTGTTATGTTGAATTATTTTAGCTCGTGGATCTACAGAACCTGCAGTCACCCTTGGATCTTGGGAAAATGGTGAAAAGTACCTTTCAGATGTTATAGAGGTAAATAGATTTTTGGATACATACTAAAAATATAATTATTGTTACCATACACACCTTGAAATTTATATTGCTTTCATTACTTAATTACTTTATAACATATCTGGTAGAATACCTTCATAGCGTAAGTAATCAGGATCAACATTTCAGAGTAAATGAAGATTATTTTATTAAAGGTCACGCAACTTGAAGTCTTGTAAAATCGACTGGTACATGCTGAATATAAATACATTTATAAATCCTTAAATAAATTTAGACAAAAATATTTGTAGGTAACCAACAACTGGGTGACTGGGTGGACGGACTGGAATATGGCGCTTGACCTTGAAGGTGGTCCCAACTGGGCTAACAATACGGTGGACGCTCCTATCATCGTGAACGCCACAGCTGACGAGTTCTACAAACAACCCATGTTCTACGCTTTAGCTCACGTCACAACATTTGTACCTCC
This sequence comes from Timema shepardi, assembly GCA_902151425.1. Classification (NCBI taxonomy): domain Eukaryota; kingdom Metazoa; phylum Arthropoda; class Insecta; order Phasmatodea; family Timematidae; genus Timema; species Timema shepardi. The sequence goes on along the minus strand of CABFVX010000028.1, from coordinate 568,324 downwards.
CGGCTCTGTCCGTATCGGACTGGAGACTGACGATGACAATGGAATAGATAACGTTGCCTTCGTAACGCCAGATAATGTCACAGTCATCATTCTACTCAATAGGTATAGAATCAATTATGTTTTATTCTAAAAACCTTATTAGAATGACCATTGTGGGCAGGAAGAAGTTATTTTAAAACAATTACGAACTAAGTTATGGTTTAAGTTTAGACAACGGTTTTATAATAACATTAACTATGTGTTGAGTAATATTATATAATATTTATGACTTATTTTATTTTGCACGAGTAACATTTTAAAATATAAAGGTTAAGACACCCAAACTGTGATTTTATCATGAAGTGTAGGTCATTAAGTCTATTTACCTGTGATGAGATGGTCAGGGTTCTAATCTTCACTACTGAGGATATTTTTAATCAATAGTTTTACACTCCCCATTCAGGCAAATGTGGGTGCACTTAATCTAAACTCTACCTTCCTCAACTTTAATTCATAAAATAATTCACATATATGCTTGTAGCCCAAACGGTTGGTGAAACACGATGAATAAGAATAGCATAGGTTACTAAAAAAATATGCATACAATTTAAACAAAATGTTAAATATATACATTATGAAGATAAACGTTTATTTATTTTATAATTTTAGTTAAGAGTTAATTACATATCCATTATGTATCATAAGTTATTGTATTGTTTGACTCATTCAAAGGAGCTAACAAAATCTTATTAATATTTTTGTAGAGTTAAAGGAGTAATGCTAATACTCATTTTTTAACATATTTAAATCATTTTCAAGTTTTCATATACTTTTTATTTTCTGGTAGTGCACACTTAGTGCATTTGAGCTTACACTATTTTATAATGTATTTATTTTTCTTGTGGTATGTATTGATAACATTTGGTAAATGTGACATTTTCTTATTTCAGAGAAGACACTGTATTGCAGGCCGTGATAAGTGACCCAGTTAAAGGTGGTGTTAATCTTAATATCCCAGCACGAAGCTGGCACACCATATTGTACAAATAAAGTTGTATAATATAGAGATAAATAAAGTTTAATATTGTCTTATTATAATATGAGTGTATAGTTTATATTTTATGTTACACATGACCACTTACCCACGTACGCGTTAACACACATTCACGCACGTTATATGTAGATTTTCTTCCCAAAGGATTGACTAAATTTTATTTTTCCCCGCAATGATATTTCTAAACAGTTCGTAATTTATTAATGAATTATATGAAAGTATTTTTAAGAACTCATTAGAAACTTCCAATAAAACCTCTTTTGAACATCTAAATATTAACTTATCCTTTATGATGCAACATCTCCTTATATTAAGGGAATGACTAATTTTCAAGTAAATGTAGATACGTAAAGCCATCACTTTGGAATTTTGAGATACTCTTTAATTTGGCTCTGGCATAGTAGTTATGCGCGTGGCACTACACACCTCGACATCTTGGATCATGGCACCAGACCATATCACAATTAATAGTAATTAATATAATAGTCTATCTATAAATGCGAATACGTTCTGAGGGTCATCATTAATAGTCCTAAATCATAGAAAGTGCTCGACATTATTACATGTATAGAGCCACGCGCCTAGCTCCTATGCAACTTGTTATACACATATGTTTGAACAAATTTGCTATCCCGGCGCTACACGCTGAAACTTTTAACACAAATTAATGGTATTAGCATAGGTTTCCGCATGTAAGTGTACATAAAGTTTTTATTGCTATTGATTCAAACAAGCTATAAAAGCAGTTTAGGTTATGCTTTTCCAAATATATATGTCAATGAGGTCAATGAGGTTAGTAGGTGAACACTAAAACAATAAATATGAAATATGGTCATGGAATTTGTCCGAAGTCATGACTATAGTCAAAAGTTTCATTTCCAGAGCTAATTATTGGATTAAAATAATAAGTTTAAGAGAAAAATTATAGGTTTGGCAATTAAAGTTAAAATAAATGCAAATACTTGAATTTAGAGAAATAAATGTTAAAAAGTGAGCTAAGTTTATTCGAAATTTTAGTAGATGACTTAGGATTTCTTTTTTATCGTGGGCCTTTTAATTTGCAACATTTAATGAGATAATATGACGTGTCTGTGTCTTCACAAACCATTTGGACACCGAAGCGAGTAGCTGTTCCCAAACTAAACAATTAATCTCAAATTTTTAGTACATCTCTCAGTCTCAAAAATGTGGAGGGTGTTGGTAAAATAATCGATATGTATTATAATCAATACCATTGGTTCCGAACATTACCGTTTGAAAAATTGATCGTTTCTTCACATGAATAAAAGATCATGCTATTTTATCAAAGATGGTGGAATCCTTTAGGCCAAATATAAATGAATTGTTTTTAAATATTACTGAAAGAAGTAACTAGAATGACTTTACAAAATAATAGATTTTAAAATAAAATAAAAGGATATAAGAAAATTCGCTATACTACAAACCCACCGATGAATTGTGATGCGAGGATTTGATAAAATATATAAATACAAAAATGATATTAATATTACTATTTAAAAAAGCAAATATCTTTTCTTAAGATTGAATTGTTGAAACTATTATTTAAAACATAATTAATTTGAATTATATCTGTCATGAAAGACGTAACACATTTACGCTTAAATAAAATGTATACCCCTCCTTCGGCCCATTCTTGGGTCTGTGCTCCTTATCCCTCTATGTCCACGGTGATACTAATTTATATTTGTACCCTTTGAGTACGGTCACTGAAGATTTCTTCTTGTGGCAATAATTTCTTGGTATTTATCTTTTATCGTTCGTTATTTAAACATTTGTTTTCAATGCTTGGCTAGTACCTCATGTTGGAAAGGTGGTGAGGGTGGGAGGGAAGATGTTTTGGACCAATAATTGCTCTAGTAACTCTATGGGGTTGACTGAACCACTTTAAGTGACAACATTTTATTTCTTGTATCACAATAACGATGATTTGGGACTGACGTTATTCAACTATTCGAGTAGTTATCAATTAGATTAAGTTATTAGTAAAACATTCTTTGGTAATAAATCATCAATAACTGTTTCCAGTCTGTGGACGTATCAGTTTAGTAAAATGCCTCCATCTTCATCTATTCCTCTTTCATTCTTCCTTCTTTAATTTACTCCATTCTTCTCCTCTCACTTACACATTTTCTGTTATCTGCTCCAGCAATCTATTTCTCGGCATTCATTATGGTATTTTTCTACATACTTGATTTCCATTATTTTCTAAAGCATCCTCTCTTTTTCCATCCTCAATACATGCCCATACCATCTCAGTCTTGCTTCCTTTCCTTTCTCATGTACTCCTTGTTACCCCCACTCTTTCCTGGATTACTTCATTCCTTATATTGTATTTCCTCTGGTCAGCTAACATTCTCCTTATACACTTCATTCCAATGGCCCTCACTTCCATAGTCTCTCTTACGTGTCCATTTTCTGCTGCATATGTTACAATGGGTACAAATTACGTACTATAACACTCTTACTTACATTTAAAAGGGATTTCTCTTCTCCATGAAAGGTCTCTTACAAACCTATAGAACCACTAATATATAATAAAAAAAATCATGAATCATTTTACTTTTATATACACCCAAAAATACTCTACATAATACCTATGTCTATTGTAGTTTTACAAAGGTCACTCAAAAAGTATTATTTATTCTATTTTTTCTCAAACTTAGAAGTAGGAAACAAAGTTTAATACAGTAATGTTAACATTTTATTTTATGTCTAAATATTAATTGTATTGATTTTTTTTCTCTTTTTTTTTAACAATACTACTTTATTTTGTCATATTAGAATTATAACTATCCGGAATTCCAAAGGTAGGATTGGGATGTTGTAAAAAAGGAAACAATAATAAACCCACAAAAGTTCCAATAATTGTTATTTTTATACATTTTTTTATTGTAGTCTAAATTACTACATTTTATTTCAACAATCAATTTTTAATTAAATTGTTCATGTTTTAGTTTTAAGTTTCCCCAGTGGTCTCGAGTATTGAGAGTCGTCGTGCCACTGGCTGAATTACCTGAGGTAATTTTTTTTTTTAATTATTATAATTTTTCTCCTAGATCCTAAGAGTGGCACCCAAACAAATAGCACACATTTATACATCTTGATGTTAACTGTTATTAAGTAAGCATATTTAGAAGACACTGAAAGTATACTAGAACTAGTAATATAAAAAAGGAAGAAAGTTTATATTCATTTCACCACAAAATGAAAGCCAAAATGCTTGCTGATGACTTGATGGTATGGGTAGTAATAGATGATAAATTACAGGAACAGCTACAATAATGAAATTAGGACGTAAATGAGTGTGTAATGAAATTTAGCATGGCAAAGTGTGAAGTGATGGTAATGAAAAGGAAGAGAGGATAAGGCTTAATAAAGCTATAGAATTGGATGGAGTAGAGCTGAGAAAAGTACATAACGTAAAATACCCTGGAAGTGTGATTGAGGAGAAAGGTGCTAGTAGAGAGGATTTAATGAGAAGAGGATATCAGGGAGAATTGATCTATAGGTCCATAAGAAACCCGCTATGTAGAAGAGAAGTCCCCTTGAAGTGGAAGGAAGTATTTTACATGGTATACTTTGAACCCACTATCACATATGCAGCAGAAAAATGGACATTGAATATAAGAGAGACTGGGAAATTGGAGGCCATGGAAAAACGTTTGTGAGGAGAATGTTAGCTGTCACGAGGGGAAACAAGACTAGGAATGAAGGTATCAGGCGAAGAGTTGGGGTAGAGGGAATATATGAGGCAGTAAAGGAAGAAATACTGAGATAGCTTGGACATTTAATGAGGATGGAAAAATATAAAATGCCAAAGAAAATGTTGGAAATGAATTGTGGGAAAAATACCGCAAGATATGCCAAGAAAGAAATGGGAGGAGCAGATAACAAAAAGTGTTCAAGTGAAAGGAAAAGAATGGAAGAAATTAAAGGAGGAAGAGTGGTGGAGGAATAGAGGGTGATGGAGGCATTTTACTGAACTGACCCGGCCACAGGATGGAAGCAGTTGATGATGATGAGTTCGTATTTTTATACCTGATGATATATTCGAGAAAGTTTTTTGAGCATTACTTTTTGAGTGAACCTAGATGTTTTATTATTGTCTAGATATACTAATTACTTTATTTTTAAATACTTATCTAATATTGTATCATAAACAGAAACACTGCACTGCATTCTACTGCCTGTTCAGTTTATACGCATATGAACTAATTACTTATGTGATTTAAAGATTAGGAAGTTTAACTTTGGAGAAAGTGTACACACATTTTCGGGGAAGGAAAGTGTAAAACTTTTTTTAAAAAAAAACTACTATTTGAAGCCCGATTTCTCTGTCGGTGGCAGTATATTCTAAGACTAGAGTGAAGCCTTAGACCATGCGGCCGCTGAAACAGTTACTCTCTAGGCTGTATTCATCACTTTTCACAGATGTAGCATTATTATGGGTGTGGCTTTTGAATAATACCCTTAAATTATGAGTACTTTTTTTATGATATATCACAAGTCTAACTAGATTATATTGATAAAAAACATTAATTTTTACCTAAACAAGATAAGTTTTCAATGCGTTTAATATCATTGTTAGCGACAGCAGTACTTAAAAATGATCACGTCAACCACTTTTTTTTAGTAGCAATATATAATCTGTTGTGTCATTTGTTTTAGATATTGTAAGTTTCAAAGGTCAGAATTGATTCTACCATATATAAATTACAGCTCTTTTGATTATCTTTGTATAATATGAATTTTTTCAACACAACTGTTATGTGTTAAATGTAAGTACCTATTTGTTTTTATCTTAGAGATTTTTTTCATATCAATTTAATTTTTATTTGATTTGATCATATATTTGCATATAATTTGCTGGTTTGATTAAATATAATTATATATTTACAATTGTATAATGATAGAAAAAATGTTTAGTGGCTTAAATAAATATTAATAGGTGTATAATTAATTTAATATTAGTTATCGTAATAGTATTATGAATAATATTGAATTTTACTTTGAATTTATATACATATAATGTACATGTAATGGGCATTACATTGGTTCAAGCAGAATTTCCCAATTCTATTAATTTGTAATTTAAAAATGTAAACCAGAGTATTGGACATCATTTCAACACTAAGGTTAAAGGATAAAATGTGCATTTATTTGTGGTAAATATTCAAAAATTGATATCGATTTTATTTAGCCTAAGCGGTATTAGCTACATAGACAGTTGGGCTTAGAGTTCAGAGTAGGTCTGAATAAATAAATATGTCATAACAATTAAACCATTGTATTATTTTATCTACATTATATATTGATACTGTGTGTTAAAATTTACAGTTATAGAGCTATGATATTAAAGTAGATCTACAAACATTTTATACTGCCAGACAGCTCTTTTCCTACTGTGTTCCCATTACAAATCTAATAAGAATACTGTAATACATTCATAACATACATCTAATAGAGAGGCTGGCGTTCAAAACCCGAATGAAACTATTGAACATATGTTTTATTAAATTATTTCCTTAAGGTAAATAATTATATTTTTAATAAATTCCACCTCACTCATCCTTAAACCCTTTGTGTAATTATAATCCGGAAATACGAGTAAAAGAGACGCGTAAGTAGTAAAGAATTTATAATGAATTATAACATTATATTTACATTATGTTACTATTCAGAGGAAAATTAAACGAAGAATATGGTGTGATAAGATTATATTATTATTACTATCCTAATTTTCCCGGGATCATTGTTCAAAAGCCTACTTTATCGCAAAATTCAATAATGGTAAACACAATATGAAAACTAAATTCTTCCTAGCCTGTCACGACATAGATCTATTAATAAATCTGCCAAGAGTTAAATAAGAGTTTAAAGTTAAATTATGAATAAACAAGATTACATTTTCAGCCGAATTTGAATTTTTTATTAAGTTTTGAATAAAATAAAATATTCAGTTAAATTTATATATTTATAATAATCCTAAACTAGGTAATTTTGTTTAAATTTAATACAATCGTTTTATTTCTTATCAAATGTGTAATTTTATAGATAATTTTACGGATATTTTTGTAATTGTTGAGTAATTCTTTAACAAATTTAATACAGTTTCTATAATATTATATATATTAACTTATGAGCTATTCCTAAAAACATTATAATTTTATTTTTATTGACATGCCAAGCGTTGAAATCAATATAGTCTATGAAGAAGTTCTCGAATGTGTAACTGATATTTTTAATTCATTTCAGAACTCAGGACATAATAAGAAAGAGCAATGTGTAACTTCAAGATAATAGTCTACATTAAATTCTTATACTTAGGTAAGTAAGTAATCTTCAATTAATAATAAATTAACCTTTTATTAAGAATTCATATGTCTTATTAATATTTTTTATTTTAATTTTAAGATAAAAAGCATCCACTTCGGGGGTCGAATAGTTAAAATCGTAGCTCTTGCAACAGACCAAAATGCTGATGATGGGTAAATCAGTGTTAAAATTCTTATCGGGTGTAATGAACATGCTATTTCCAGATGGTTTATAACCCTCCATCCATGCAAATTCAGGTACACATTCTCTACAATAAACCTTTCTCATTCCAAGCCAATTAATATTATGAAGCCCGAAAGATTAGTGAGACACTGTAAGAATAGTAAGAATAATAAATACAGAATAGTCACCATTAGGTACCAAATTATGCCGTATAATTTTTCTCTTTTGGCACATTACATCATTGATAAATGATTATGGGTGGGGGGGCCTAAATAAATGTTGTTCGTGATAACCTTGTTGCAGAAACATTATATATATATATATAAATATAAATATATATATATATCACATATATATGTGTCATTTTTAGGTATTTTTCAGTAATTTTTAGCCATTTTTTAATAATTTTAAGGCAATTATGTTGAATAAATATATTTATATATTTATATTATATTGATATTTTACAAATTCATAAATACTCAAACATTATATTTTTATATTCTGAAAATTAAAAAATAACACGTGGACACGAAATCGAACACGGGACTTTTGACTTCATCCATCAATGCTCTGACCACTGAGCTATCCAAAATCGTCCCGTGCTCAGGGTATTTCTTCACTCATACTTTAAGGCAGAGTCTATGATGGACGTGCGGAAATCGTTGGCTACAAATGTGTGATTTATTAATATCACGAGCTATCAGATAACGCAGCCATCTTCGACTCGGTAGTTGGCTTATTGCTGCCATTTGTACAATTATCATAATTGTAAGAAATCGCATATTTAAGAATCAAATAACCAAAACGATTATATATCTTTTTATATTTGTCTAAATGAGGATTTACTCACATCTATGTGATGCGAGTAAATCCTCACTAAAACAAATATAATAGTTTTGGCTATTTGATTCATAATATTTGTAGTTACATAGTTACCGGAATGAGGAGACAATATAGGAATTTAGATTCACACCCTCTTTGCTTCAATGGTTTGAAAATACATAATACTATAAAGACACAACAATTAAGTTGGAATGTGTTGCAGTGTGATGGGATAGCTATGACCTATGAAACCTTTTATAAATTTAAATCAATGTTACATCTAGCATAATGCAAGATTTTAGTTTTTAAATTTCTAATTTCATAGTTTTTTTAGATTTAAATTATTTTAAGGTACGTGTTTGATTTAGTCGTATGCATTCATCACAATTTTAAGTTCAGATCATTAGATCAATTTTTTAAATTTGAAGTCATGTTTTAGAATCTTTAGGTCATTTTACAGGTTATTCAATTCATGAAAATTGTTACTATTATGTCCTTTTATAGATTTGTAAAATAAAATAAAATCTAAACATAAAGTAGCGTTTCACTTAAAAATAATAATAATAATAATAATAATAATAGCACTGTGTCTTACTAACCGTTCGGGTTATACTCTTTTAAGTACTAATTACGCTACTGGATTAGGAATTGGGAAGGTTGAATTAGAGGAAGTGAACCCGCATTAGCGTGGAGGGAGGGTGGAAAAACATTTAGGAAAAACCACCCCAGTTCACCCGACCGAGATTCGAACCTCGAACTCCCCGTCCTCAGCAGTCGAGCTCAACACGGCAAGCGCGTTAGCCAACTACGCCTTCAAGGCGGGTTTCACTTAAACGTTTATTTTGTTTAAAATGTTTTTGTTTATACTGATACAGATAGATTGAGATATAAATCTCTTACTAAATCAAAAATATTATTTAGTATTTTTTAATTACATATAATTATTTATCTTGGTGGAATACACAGTGATAAATTACACTTATCTTTTCTTGATTGCCACAGTAAGTATTGCAGCTCAGAACTGTGTACGTAGAGATTATGGTCAAGGAAGTATCGTGTGTGTTTGCAACGCTACCTTCTGTGACTATGTTGAACCAACTACAGCTGAGCAACTCACTGGTAACGTCGTTAGGCACTACGTCTCAGCAAAAGATGGCCGCCGACTCGAACCAATGACTATGGAGTTTGAGGATGGAGCAGGCAAGCCTTAACTATACTATTTACTTAAACAATTTGTATAAATGGTATAATTATTTTCTCTCTAAATTTAATAAATCCTACACGGCAATATTTAATTCATATATTAAAATCAATTTTTGTTTAAATACTGTTTCTAAAATTTCTAGCATATCAATAAATTATAAAATGTTAATGAAAATATTAATAATAGTGTATTACTTAATAACTAAGATATTTTGTATTATATTAATCAATACTAATGATATTAACATTTTAAAAGGGGCTTACTTATCAAATAAACCAGCCATTCTTAACCGGGGGCTGAGGCCTTCTGGGAGGCCAATGAAGGATTTTTGGGGGCTGGCCTCAAAAAAATAGGTTAAAATGTTAGTTGCTTATTACTGAAGTCAATAGACACTAACCTAAACGTTTGAATGACTAATCTATATGTACAGTACGTAATGAAACAAAACTTTTTTTGTGAGGGTTTGAATAAAACAAATAATGGTGATGTTACTTTTTGTTCTAGACAATTTTCTATTTCTTTTATATGATGTAGACTCATCGGACAGATAAGAAGGTTATTAAAACATAATGGGTTTTAAATTATCTGATAAATATCCCTTTACGATTGTGAAATTTACTGTAAAGTATAAATTGATGCAGTTTATATTTTAACATTATTAGATGAAATGATTTATTTTATTCAAATTGTTATTTATTTTAGTAAGGTGTATTATTAACTATTGGGTTTATACGATTTTGTGCTAATTATGCTAGTAGCTTAGGGATAAAGAACGTTATAATCAGATGAATTGTACCCACATTTGCGTGGATGAAGAGTGGTAAACAATTTTGGAAAACTACCCTTAATACACCCATCCAAGATTCGAACCTTTATCTCCCTGTCATCGGATGTCTAGTATACTCATAAAGTAGCGCGGTAGACCACGCATCCACTGAAGCGAGTGTTAATACTAATATTATTTATATTATTATTATTTTTATTAGCACCGCGTCTTACTGGCCGTTCGGGTTATACGCACTTACGCTAATGTGTAATGGTAGGGTGATTGTGAGATGAAACGGAGGACCTACAGTTTAACGTGGAATCCGAACCATGGTGGAGGCCTGGCATTCCCCACATTCACAATATGTCTTGTCAGAGGTGAAGGAAGGGTTTGTTAATCAGATAAATCTGTGCCGGGACCGAGGATATTATTTATACATTCCTTTATTAGACTATTAGTACCACTACCAAATTTAAAGAAATTTTGTTATCAAAAAGATTATAATAACCCATTATAATTGTTTTTTTCCTTTCTTTACAAGATTATATTGTGTTTGAAATTTTAAATACGCTACTATAATATGGTATTCAGGCATATAAATATAATATATACACAATATAAATACAATATATAATATATTCATATATATATATATATATAAGATAAAAACACATGAAATAGCCCCTTGAGGCTCTCCGGGGAAAGTGGTCCACCGAATAAAATAAATAAATGAATAAATAACATTAAAGAGTTATCATTGGCTATTCTCTAATAATATTATCAGTATAACTTTGTGTATTATATATTTGCATTCATACATAAATACATAGATGGATATTATTTATATATCCCTGTGTATGTGCAATTCACACGTTTTAAAATAAAGCTATCTTAAAATTTTCTGATGCATATTAAAAAATAAACATTTTAAGTCTAAATAATTAATATAGATCTCTTTAATAGAGTCCTAAAAAGGAAAGTAGTTAAACTATAATGGGTCACGTCATTTTTGTATCATAAATATTAAAACTAAACACGTTTCAACTTATTATTTAGGTTAATTAGTTTCACTAACTCTCCCTTTACTCCCCGTAGACAAATAGTCATGATGGCTTAAATGTGGAGAGGGATGGTCGAAGGGAGTGTTGAAATAGTAGTCCTGGAGCTTTAGTGAATTTTACAATGAGTCTATGGTTATGTCTAGGAGAGTCACTAGTCCAAGTCAAACCTTCTCCTCAACAGTTCTCCTGTATGCTTACATCGAGGGACTGACTCTTCTTCATCGAACTGTTGCTCAAGCGTACTCTCGTACTCACGCACAGCTCCATTAGCTCAACTGAACTACAGTAGTTTTAATCCTTCTTATAGTTCTAAAGTGTGTATTTATTCCAAATGTTTTGTTTATTTCCAAGACACCTATGTATACAAAATGAGCTGATATTATTAACGTATTTGCTATAGTATTATGGACTGTTTTGCATTTGCCTGGCTGACTCAGGTTTACAGAACAACAAAGAAGCAAGTATCTGTTATGTAGCATTGATATTACCTAAATGTTAATAGACACTGACATTATATATATATATATATATATATATAATATACATTGAAAAAATAGAGGTCCTAAATCAAATCCAAAGCCAACCCAATTTTAATTTACATAACACAGCTACTGTATATCTTTTTATTTAGTATAATACAAAATCTTTATATCCAACAAAATCTTTGGTAACTACTATGTATCAAATGACTTGCTATAAACGAATGATGAAACAATATTATAAACTATAACAAAACAATGGTTCTATTCCCAAGCAATCGTATTAATATAAACTTTGTTTCTTTATGTTGACCATACACCACACCTTAAGGTATATTTGATTAAACCAATGTAGCAGTAATTTTTGCTTAATTTGAAAATACTCTCCTATAGAGTAATATTTGACGTTAACAGACAATTCCAGTTACATATTCTGTTCACTTGTACAGTATAATATATGATCTATATGTTATTCATTTTTAATAATCCTAGTCCAAGAAGACACAGTTACGTTTAGTGTCAATCGGGACATCACTTATCAAGATGTGTATGGTTTCGGAGGAGCGGACACAGACGCCACAGGTGTAACCAAGAGCTCCCTAAGTGAAGATGCTGGTGACACACTAATCAGGTGATATAATTATTGTATTATTACATTATTATATGTATGAGAGATACCTTAAAATAGAGGTTTTGAATCTATGTACTTTTCTTTACTGTATTTCATACTGATTTATAAAAACAGGAAGACATTCAAGTATGTTGACCGTTATACTTGAGTGGCTATGAAGCTCTTAGTCCATTTACTTTTGAACTAATCAAAGAGCTGCAACAAAATTTGGTTTACATCTAATGCCCCACAAGTAAAATATCATTCATAAATATACTTCAATACAAGGGCCAATAAATTTGTAGATTAGGGTTGTCCTGAACCCCTCACCCCCCTGGAATTTGATGGCCAACCATAAAGGTATATGTATATTGTATGTAATAGTCTATATTTGATGAAGGTACAGTAACATTTTCTTGCAGACCACCTATCGTAAAGCTTTCTCTTTTATTACTTTTGAAAATCCAGACGATGAACTTGATGATTAAATAAAGAGTCCACGTTATCTTAAACAAAGAAGCTTTGTTATTATTAAGGTAAAGTAGGTAGAGGATTGGTGGAGTATAGTAAGATTTTCTAGTGAACCACCTCTCGAAAAATAATATTTTTATGCCCTTGGTTAAAATAGCTATGAAAACTCATTTTTATGTCTTTGATGCATCCACCCTATCTGAAAATATGTGTTAACACCCCAAAGGGTGAGTTTGTAAGTAATGCACTGACACAACCCTCTGATTGATGCGGGCAGTCAACCTCGGTAATATTGGGCTAAAGTGCTTGCCTCAGGACCCGATGTTGATGAGTTCAAACCCAGACGGGTTGGATGGAACTTTCTTGAGCGATACACATCCGTACACAAATTCCTTTGGAGGGGAAGTAAAGCCATCGGTTTAATGTCGCTTGTGACATGTAAAATGACGCTGGAAGGTATGTGAAAATATCCTTCCCGGAAATATTGCTAGGCCCTCATAGATATTGTAGATTGCTGATACAATTATTTGGTTCAGAAAGTGCACGTTAAATACCTAAATTAAATAAATAAAAATAAAGATGTTCTCAGTTTAAATCTCGTTTGGCTATCAAAACTTTTTATTTATTTTAAGCTCAGTGCAATTTAAATATGCACGTTTATTATATATTTTAGTAGAAGTCAACTTATTTATTTGTAAAATCTTGTCTTTCATTTTTTTATTAAATTTGTTTAACTCCCATTTAATAATGATACAATCCAACAGAGCGTATTTTTCCCCGGAGGGCATTGGCTATACCATTATTAGAGTGCCTGTTGGTGGATCTGATTTCTCAACTCATTTTTATACCTATGATGATGACCATAAGGACGACATGGATCTAAAGTTCTTCAATTTGACGGAAGAAGATTACACACTTAAGGTGAAAATACGCTACTGTCTCTATGAGTGTAGTCTTAATAACTATTTTTTATCTAGAATTTTAAACATACTGAAAAGATGGAATAAGATATCTAAGGCTAAAATAAATATTTTTGAATTTGCTAAGCTAGGTTATGTGATATAACCTCGGTGGCATAGCTAGCTATTGCGCTAGTTTCGTTGAGCTAAACTGCTGAGGACGTTGAGATTGAGGTTCGAATCTTGGTCGGGTGAGCTGGGGGTGGTTTTTACAAAATGGTTTTCCACCCTTTCTCCACACAGATGGGGGTTAACTTCCTCTAAATTCAACCTTCCCAATTCCTAACATATTAGCGTAGTTAGTACTTAAGCGTATATACCAGACGGGTAGTGAGACGTGGTGCTATATATATATTTTTAAATTTTACAATATGGGATGTTAGACTAGCTTGTATTAGCTTGTATTTTAGGTTATCATTGTCAAACGGTATCAATATGAATTTCGTCAACGTATCTTTAGTTTTCATATCTATGTCTAATTTATATGTGTGTTTAGTCATATGTTTCCATTCTGACTTAATAAATGTAAAAATTTAATCATCTATGATGAAAAATAACTTAAATAATATTTAGTTTCAGAATACAAATATTTGTTATAACATCAACACAGATAGGCGATTTTTGTTTTAGGTTTGCTATTTAGAAGTATTTTTAGTTCAAGTGTCACACAAATTCATACGTAATGATTATCTTTATGATCAGTTTTAATGGCTGAAACTAATTTAATTAAGTGAAAATGACAACATGGACAAGATAATTAAAACATAGACGTTTTCCTATCAATTCTCTACTACTGATCCTTACTGGATAGTTTCATTTTGAAGGCCATCTTGCAATAGTTGTTGCATTATATTTATTACGTATTAGATTTAGCTATATAATTATGATTATTAGAATTATTACTATTTACATTTCACTACTTTGTCAATTTTGAGTTGTGATGGATATTGATTGTGGATAGTTCTAATTGGTCGTTACTTTAGTCTGTGAAAAATGACCCTGATCATGAAACACAACAGGATGGTTCAGTTGTAATGCGTTGGTGCACAAATAAAAATGCTATGGGTTCGATTCCCATCTTGATATTGTTATTGTCGTGAAGAGGAAGACCAAATTCCTTCACGCTTCTATCCGAGAGACCCTACAATTCGATTAAGTTCACTATAGTCTGCATTAAAAAATATCTACATTGAATTTCAAATTTTTTGTCCATTGCTCTGTTTTGATTCTATCTTCAATATCTTCCGACATGATTTCCTTGTGGGTGAGCTCATGTGCGAGAGGATGTCACGTGAAAAATATTAGTATGATGTAAAGTCAATATCCGAAGAGGAAAAATAGAAACACGTAACAGCTTTTGAAAAAGAGCTACTCCAATGTGAGTCATCCTCTAATATGTCTCAGTTCTTTGAAAACTAATGGATAAGATGAGTGAGCTACGTTGTTTATTGTACGGAAGTTTTCATACGAAGATAGATCTTTGATGACACGAAGCTGCATTTTCGCATATGGTATTTGGGTGTAGAGTAAATATCTGACTTAGGGATTCATTCTTAATAATTACTCTGGTAGTTTTTTCAAGCGAAATACATTGTTTCCGCAACTAATTTATTTTATTTTACAAACACCATATGAAGCAACCACATTGTAGATAAACTTCTTCAAATATATCTTTAGAACACAATTTGATTGAGAGTGTTAATGGTGTGTCACATGGGTTGTAAGTGGTATCAATGACAAATTTTTTTAAATATGCACACTATCATCAGAATGGCATTTTTTGGGACTATTCCGGAATTATCAACAACAGATCATGGCCTAGTACCCTTCAAAGTCCGGATGCGCTATCGACGATATTTGGAATATTCATCATGACCATCAACGTAGATCTTTGAAGCTATTTGGATAATTATTCCTGAATGTACGCAAACAATCGATTCAAAAGTGTGTATAGTCGTGTAACAGATGTTTGGCTACATTTAATGCAATTGTTGGGGGCTGATGTTTAAATCAAAATATTCAAACCTATATCACAATCTATATGATCGCGTCAAACTTTTTTCCTGAGGTCAAAAAATTAGCTATATGTACAACAGCCCTCACCTTTGCCATTCCACAGTGTGCACATACATACACACACACACACACACACACACACACACACACACACATACATACATACATACATACATACATACATACATACATACATACATACATACATACATACATACATACATACATACATACATACATACATACATACATACATACATACATACATACAAACATACATACATATATACATATATACATACATAGCTAGCTACCTAATAACGCCTTTCCATTACTGCTTATGCAAAATACTGTGAATATAAATCAAAATACTACTCCATACTTAATTCATCTTAACTATCTTTTTTCGTACATTCCTATCCTTCAACACCCCTTCTCTTCAACAACATCCATACTTAGAGTTATACATGCTTTTTTTATTCATAACACTCTTGATGTTTCTCTTTTTTACATTATCGTATACCACATTTAGCCTCGTCTTACATGGCCCACCTCTTCCTTTGGATCCATACACTATACCTTCGTATGTTTGCACATTTAGATACTACTTCATTCTTTGCAATAGTCCAAATACATCCAACTTCTCTCAGTTATGCATTTACCCATCTGTTGATTTTCCCATAATATTCCACCAATTTTACATATCATTCTACCCAGATATACAAAACCATTTACTTGTTTTAACAGGTTTTCAATTATACTAAGCTGGCAATCATTTCCTGATCCATCCTTATCAAAAACTATCATCTTAAATTTGGAGGAATGTATAATAAGATCCATTATGCCTGTTGCTACATTCAATTAATTTAATGCATTCTGCAAGTCACTTTCGTTCTTAGCCTTTAACACGCCATTGTCCGAATATAGCAACATTCTCACATTCACATTTTCCATTTGTACACGATCCATGTCTTCACAAGCATCCCTTTTACACCACAAATACATTAAATATCCATGATGTTTTAAAACAAAATTGTCTAGCATTTTGTTAAATATCAAACCATTACCACAAAGATATATCCACCCAAACACACACTTTAATTCCCCTCATACACTGCCATAATTGCATTTACTAGCCCTGCATCCACAATACGCTCTAACAGAAAATTCCATAACATATTCCTACTCACCTGAGCTCACGTTTCATCCATATCAACGATTGCACAATATACTATCTTCCTTACTGCCAAAAATTTCTCATCTACTTATTGCAATGTAAATGCAAAATATACCTGGCATAAAACCACATGGCACAACCCAAATCTTGTCGGCAGTTTTTTCACGCACCCTTTCAATTGATACTCTGCCAAAAACTTTGCCTGGAATACTCAAAAAACGAATTGTGCTGTAATTATTACAGTCATTCTAACTGATTTTACCTTTGTACAAAGGAACCGTGATAGCATTCTTCCAGTCACTAGGAATAATAGAAACTCCAGAACCCTAATTTAACAAATCACACAATCTGGCAAAACTTACCATACACTCATACTTAAGCATTTCACTTTTTATTCCTTCTAGGTCTGCAGATTCACCATTTATTAACATTTTAAAATTTGTTTACATTTTATCATTTGTTAATTATCTCACTCACCATAATATTTTACCTATTTCCTGCAAATTTCTGTAAAACTTTGCCATACTTGATCAAAATACTCCCTCACTCGATTTATTATATTATTTTCATCACAGATAATCCTCACCACGCTCATTCTGCATGTCATAGGTCTTTCCTGACACTTTTTGATTCATTTTATTTATCAAATTCCCAACATCTTATTTCCTTCAAAATCATTCTGCATTCCTACTCCTTCTTTTAATTTAATTTCATTTTATTTTTTCTCTTTTTTATTTCCGTTACTACTTTCTTTGCATTCATCCTATTCTATTTGTAAACGTCCCACAGCCTAATTATTGTTTTGTAGGCTTTCTTCTTTTATTTGCCAACTTCTTTCACAAGTTCATTTCCCAATTCATCTCTTTTTATGTTACCCACTCCCGCAAATTTACACACATTTTCGAACTCTTTTATTCTGTGCTAAAACTTGCTATCATTAATATTTATTTATACATTCCATTTATGCTCTTGTCAAGTTAATTTTTCGCTCATCAAACTTTCATATTGAGCTCTCACACATTAAACATGCTATTACCCCACTTTCACACTTACTTTCTTGGTAGTTTTGCGCTTCCTCTTCACAAATTTTTGTACCTAAATCAAACACTGAGATAAATAGTATGTGATCTGTTCCACATTAAATTTCAGGCACACCTCTGGTATTGTTTATTAAACTTCCATAATACACTCATCATACACAATAAAATACACTATCGTTCTTTAGTCTCCCTTTTACCATGCTTACATGTGTATAGCTTTGTGCTTAATCCATGTTTTAAATACAAATAATCCTTTTTTCTAAACACAGATTTACAACCTCATTAACTTTATCATTTACCCTAATATCATCATACCTTCATTATACTATTTTTAAATTTTCTCTTTGGGTACACACACCCATCAATTCATATCAGCTCATTTCAAAACTACACGCTCACATTCTCCTCTTAACCCTGCATTGGAGCATAGCCAACAAATAACATAATTATACAAATGCCTATTTTTATATGGACCAAAACAAGTCTACATGACGACACCAACTCATATCGGCTCACGAAAAGTTTAGCTGTTGGACAGTGGATTAAACTTACTTCCTGACTTTCCCTTACCAATGCATTCACAATCGACCACAGTTTCATGATACTATCACTCGTAATAAAAGCGACTTTGACTTTTCACTTGGTTTCACATACACACAAAATATCAATTCTTCTTCCAATCACTTCCTCTAGTTAATTCTTTTAACCATTCTCCTCTCACACTCCACGTTCCAATAGCCCACGTTTTCGCCAGATTGTCAACAGATGGTCCTATTAGTTTTAACACTAACTGCCGATCGTAGTTTAGATAATACAAGACTAATATTTAATTTATTTTATTAATTATTTTAGAGTTGACCATGTTACTAACCTTGATCATACCCGCATCCTTTATAGTACTCGCTCATTACGGTAAGTATGTTGTATCAATCAGTACTGGCATATTTTAGTCAGTTAACCTCAATTACTACCGTTGCTCACACTTACTTTATGTAATTTTTCACTGTTCTTACAAACCAGTATCCCTACTATACAGATGCCTTGCTGATCAGTATACCATTACACGTGTGCCACTAGATGGTGTTACCGACAGTCCATGACACATAAAACACATTTGTTGCCATTAACGTTACTGCTCAGATATTTGATGATATAGATACATTTGATATAGATTATAACTTTTCTAAAGAAATTATCATGTTAAAAAATACTGCTCTCAGCTATATTTAGTAGTTCTCTATTTTTAAGTGAACATATAGACACAGAAACCATATTTTAGAAAGAACAGAGAATTCAATGCATTCAACTAAACTACAATATTAATTCTTTTAAGATTTACTATTGAAATGTATTCTGTAATAATTTTTGTATTTGGGGATCGAATTACACAGAAAAAGAATAATTCTACAAGTAATACGATAATTAATCATTGATAAAGCGTTTAAAGAAAATGTATTTGTAAAATATCAATTTTATTAGATTTAATTCGTTTGATCAATAGCCTTAAACTTGTATAAATTTACATAATAATAAGAAAACTACATCGCAATCGGTTAAGTGGTTCCAAAGATCTTGGGCAAAAAAAATACTGACTGAAACTTTGTTTCATAAGTAGTAAGGATAGGATATTGATTTTCACTCAGTTAAATGTATTTCTTACAATAAAACTATGCCTAGGAAAAAACATATATCAGATGTTAATAAATCTATGTTTACCAAATTTCGTAACATAATGTAAGCTTGATATTTTTAATTTAATTATAATAATATTTAAACCCCAAGTATAGTATGAATAAGTTAAGAAATTACTGTGAGCAAAATATCATTTAATATGGTTGTTGAGTTTAAATATTTAGGAACAATTATTTTAACTAATAATAATGATATTAGATCGGAAATTATGAAAAGAATCAGTCGGGAAATGTATGTCATTACTTGATCAGAAAGTTGTTTAGTTTTCACCTTCTTTAAAGGAAGAAAATCTCAGAAAACACAAAACAATCATTTTTACGCTTGTTCTCTTTGGATGATAAACGTAGTCTCTTACCTTACATGGCAATGATAAGTTTAGGATTTTCTAAAAGAAGGGCTTAGGACAATATTCGGCCCAAAAATATATGAATTTACAGGGTAGTGGAAGAGGTTACATAATGATTAGCTACCTACTCTGTACTCATCATTATACATTGTTAGGACAACCAAGTCTCGCATATTATGGTGGGCAAGACATGGAGTGCTAGTGGGAGAATCTAGATCTTGGTTCAGATTATTGGCTGATAAACCCAATGGGAAGAAACCATAGGAAATACCAAAATGCAGATGAGCGGATAGCGTTAGAATGGACCTGAAAATATAGTTCTAGTAGGTGTACTGGATAATACAATCTCAAAGTAAGGATAGGTGTACTTTTGTAAGTGCGGCAAAGAACTTTCGAGTTCCTAATGTAATAGAGTAAGGAAGTATATAGAAAAGTGGATAGTTTTTCAATCTTGGTTTAAATACGTATATTGATTCAATACTATTTTTGTATACAAATGCGGACAATAATTACAAATATTATTTTGGATAATATTTTAAAACCTAATTAATATTAAAACTCTATTAAAACCCATAAAATAAATCCCTAACATCCATAGACAATTTTGGCTCTTCATTTGTTTTAAAACATCATGTTACAGATTCTTTATAAGCTAGTTTATTTCTATTAATATACATGTATAATTATGTAGTTAATATATTATTTTGTTTCAATCGATATTGTTTATTTGAAATTGTTTATTTTTAGTTTTATAATGTAGCCTTATTTTTTAACCCCAATATAAATGACAAGCTCCTTGTTTTATATTATTAATTGGGTTTATTATCCTCTTTGTGCTACAGTGATTTCTTAAGTCCAATAAATCTAAATGGTGTTCTATAATGTATAATTATATTATGAAAAACACACATTTTTGTTTATTATATAGATTCCACTAATAAAGCGCGCCCAGGAGCTCAGCCCAATTCCAATCAGATTATTCAGTTCACCATGGTCAGCTCCTGATTGGATGAAAGATATTAACGATACGACAAAAGCCAGCAGATTGGATGAGCAGTACTATGAAGTATATGCCAATTATTATGTGAAGTAATTTTTTAATTTTATATTTACTCTCATCTAAAAAAAAACATTTCCTTTTAACTTAAGTTAAACTTTCTTAATTTAAGGCCATCAGTTTTTCCATATGTAGTTTATTACGTTTTGATTGCCATTGCAGTAGCCAATTTATAAAATAAAACAATATTGATGAGTTTTCCTTATAGTATTTCCCAAACATACTAAGATACTACCTAGAGTATATCGTAAAACTTATTGTGATTGTAATTGCATAGTAATATTAATTTCAATTTCAATTCAATTTCCTTAATTATAGTGGTGGTCAACAGTCATGAGACCTATGACAGGTCAGCACTGAAAAGTACCCAAATACTATAAATGCACGTATAATAACCCCATTCAAAAGCAATAGTAACTAAATAAAGATACATACTGATGAAAAATTACAAAAAATAGGATATACTAATGATAAATGCCAAAATAATAAATAACAAACGCGAGAGTAGTCAAAAGATAAGTATTTAAAAAGCGGTTTACAACAATAAGCAAATAATAAAACTGAAAAATGTAAATAAAATATTCAAGGTAGAGCCTTTACAGAGTAAATTATTTGTAAGAGAGTTCCTTAAATAGCTCTTTGAGTTATGATTTTCTTTTGTGATTAAAGTCGAATTCAACAAATCTGGAGTTAGCGCCGTGTATACAAAGGCCTATAGGGCTCATCTTGTAAGAGTTATTGATAACAAATAATTTAGTAATGCAAGAGGCCCAGAAGGGGCAAGATTACCCACGTGATTGAGGGCAAATTTACAAGAAATTACGCTATTGAACATATTAAAAACAAAAAGGACGTTACAATAAAGTCCACGCGAATAGAGAGCTTGGAGCCCTAAGAGGTTCTAATTCTGTCCTAATCATAATAAATCTGGTTGGTAAATATTTTATCAAAGCACCCAGCTACAATTATTTTGGAACGTTTTCATGATAGTATTATTATTATTATATTAGCACCGCGTCTTACTACCCGTTCGGGTTATACGCACTTACGCTAATGTGTAATGGTAGGGTGATTGTGAGATGAAATTGAGGACTTACAGTTTAACGTGGAATCCGAACCACGGTGGAGGCCTGGCATTCCCCACATTCTTTCATGATAGTGGAAGTAGAGTTTACTGTCCAGAAGAACACCTAGATCATTTATATACATGAAGTGAGCTATGTTATTACTGTCCAAATTATAAATAAAAGATATAGTACTTGTTTTCCTAGTGAAATATATAGATTTGGTCAAAGATTTATTAACAGACATTCCATTATCAAGAGACCATTGTAAAATACTATTTATGTAATTTTGTAAGTCTATATATTCCGCAGTTGATATAATAATTTTAAATAATTTCACATCATTCGTAAAGGGTAAATAACTAGATGACGTTAAATACCTGCCAATATTATCAATGAACACATCAAAGAGAAGATTACCTAAATTAGAACCTTGAGGTATACCACAAGGAGCTAAAAGTTTGTTGAAGGAGTGAGAATCTATTTTAATGGTGAAAGATATTTCCTGTAAATAGCTTTTAAACCAATTTACATGTGAGTGGTATTGGCCAAAATTACAAAGCTTAGAGAGTATAATAATATGCTGACATGAATCAAATACCTTACTTTTATCAAAATAGATAGTTTCATCTTGACCTTGGTATATATTTCTGGGCAACATGTCCCAAAAACTCTACTTGATTTGTGATAGTAGACTTATTTTTTATAAAGCTATGTTATTTGTTGAAGAGTTTGTTCTTTAGGTGGTGTGAAGTAGTCTCATATATTATTTTCTTGAATACTTTAGAGAAAGTGTTTAATAGATAAATTAGTATACAATTACAAACATTTGTTTTTGCCCTTTTTTATATATAAGTATGACAACAGATTGTTTCCATATAAGGGGAAAAGTTTTTTTTAACAGCCTATTGTTAAAGATATGGGCTAGCAATGGGATGAAAATGTTGGCACAGTCCTTAAAAGTAAAGCTTGGAATTCCATCAGGCCGAGCACATCTAGAAGAACTCAGCCTTTTTATAGCATTATCAACATCCAAGGGTGTAATGTGGCATGGATGCAAGGTCACACTTGTTTCAAAAACTGGGCAGGGTAAGACTGATACGGCTGAATTAAAAAACGGAATAAAATTAGTTTCTAAACTTATTTGAAATTAATAATGGATCCGCTATAATCTCACCATTAATTTCCAGGCTAGACGGAAAAGTTTTAATCACACGATTATTTTTAACAAATTTCAAAAATTACTTGGGTTTGCATTTAATACTATTTTCTATTGAATTCATCCAATTTGCTCTGTCTATAATCAAAGTAGTTTTAACTAATTTACGAAAGTGAGAAAAATGTGAATATAAATATGCATTGTTTGTTTAAACTTTTTTTTTTTACATTTTCTCCCCTAATATATTATATTTAAAGGTATAAGAAAACCAATTCGGATATTTGGATGAATTAATAATAGTAACTTGAGGAATATGTGTTTTGATTTTCCTTTGAACTAAATTGGTAAAATTATCTCCAGCCAAATTAACATCCGTAGTAGAATAAACACAAGACCACTCAGCAGTTGCCAGATCATTGTACAGATTAAGGTAATAACCACGTGCATAGTTAATATATGGGGTGGGGGTGTCATTAATTTTAGTAGCAATAGGTACATCTAGTAAAATCAATAAGGGCGAATGAGCTAAATCAATATTCACTAGTGATTGAAAGCTATACGTTACTAAAGGGTGGTAAAAATTAGCAAAAACAGGGTCAATGAGGTTAGTGTCATTATCAGATCCATTAAGTTGTTCTAATACTATTATGTTAGTCGAAGCAAGAACCTTAGTAGTTTTTAATTTTATGATGATATTTTCAATAAATTTTGGGGCATTTAAAATAGCCTAGTCGTATTATTCGGTAAGGGTAGTTAGCCAAAACACCTTCAAGAAATGCAAAGTTATTATTAAATACTTCAGCTGTTATTTGGGGATCAAGATATATGTTCCCAATTAACAGTTTTTGGCAATCAAATGTTAGTATTACAACCCAGACACATTCCATATGATTGACTAGGTCAGTTCTTCTGACCACACCAGAAATAGAGTCAATGACAGAAATGATAACACCACCACCCCTTGAGACAGTAGCTTCACCATATAACTTATCGGATCTATAAACATTATAATTAGGGGGAAAGTAATTTTCATTATAAACTCACTAGAGAGCCAAGTTTCAACTAATCAAATAATAGAGAATTCATTCAAACAAACCTTTGTAAATATTTCTCTTGCTTCGGTTCGTAGACCACGAACATTTTGATAATATAATATAATTTCTCTATTATTCACTGCGAGCTGGGTTGGGAGGTCTCCAGACCTCTATCAATGGTCACGAGTGGGATTCAAATTGAATCTTCTTGAGAGCCAAGGTCAGATGCAACAGCAGCCTTTACAGGGGTAGACACACAGGAAGACTCCTCACAGATTATCTGCTCCAGCAGCAACTTCCCATAGTAAGGTGCAATGAGACAGCCAGACGGCCAAATATCACTATTGTTTATCATTTTTTTTTGACAGACATATGGAAGGAGGAATATGAGTTAAAATTAGTTTACAATTTTGAACAGACAATGCAATCAAGATTTTGTTCTTTATTCAAGTAATATCGAATGACCAGGGAAGGTACTTCAGGAGAAAAACGAGTAACGAATAGAGATTTTTTTTAATCGATAATAATAATAATAATAATAATAACTACTCCGTGGTGTCGGGCTGCAAACGAGCCATACCGTCCGAGAGGCCACCATATGTTGGTGAAGATAGTGTCAACATTTATGGATTGAGGGTGTTATGTAATCAGCACAATGAACCCTACTAACGTTAATTTCATTTTTCTAGACAAAAGCCACTCATTTTTTTATTCAAATAACTTATTATTTTATGGCTTTCGCTAAATTTTGGAAATAATTACCGATTGTAGCGTTTACAGTATCGAACCTGACTGGATCTGATTAGATCAGAATGCTGTGATGGGTATGTTTTATAATTTTTGTAATATGATAAATAATTGTATTTTGATTTAGTAAAGCTGTGATATTGCTTTTATTAATTTTTGCTTTGAGCCACACTGAAGAATAAGCATACGTTGATCTCCATTAGTTCAATATCCTGAAAAGTTATTCAATTATTTCAGCCAAATTGTTTGGTATTCTACCTACCTAAGATTAGAAAGGGGCTACTGTCCGTCTCACCTACATCTAAAGATTTGTACCACTTTACTAAGTTGTGTATTCCTCCCTCAAATACATTGTATTTATTTGGAGACGAAACTTAGAATTACAATCAGAATGTTACTAATACACCTAGAGTCCCACTAACACAATTAACCGTGAGCACACAGAACATCCACAACTAACAGTCATTATTATATCTGGGCCCTTTCTGATGTTCAGAAATTCCATCTTGATTTTCAGTAGCTCGTTTATACTAAAATATGACTATTTCAAATTAAAATTAAGGCAAAAAGTATTTTAATGACATATTTTTTCTGCAGTTTTCTTGATGCTTATGCTGAGCAAAATGTGGAATTCTGGGGCCTAACACCGCAAAATGAGCCTGACCATGGGCTAGAGGATGGATTTTTCAACAGCATGGGCTGGTATCCCTCAGAAATGCTGGAGTGGATAGTTGGGTACCTGGGACCTGCACTTGATGCTGCAGGCTACGGAGATCTGAAAATAATGATTAATGATCATCAACGAACTATGATCGCTAAGTGGGCAGAGGTAAATTTTGAAAAATCCTGAATATATACCATACAATTTCTACTTAAGAATTAATAATATATAATCGCGTCTTTGTTTGTTACTCTTAATGAAATTGATACAATTAAATGTATATTTTTAATGAATTCCTTAACACTTTAATAAACAATAATCAATACAATAACTATTTACTTTGCTTATTTATTATTAATTGGGAAAATTAAGTTTGCAACAATTTTGTTTGTTTGAATAAGCTATATGACTATGGATTGTACATTTTGACCATAAATTACACATTTTTTTGATCATGTTTTCTCTTTTTATTATTACTATAAATAACTTTGAAATAAATTTATGTTTGATAAAGCATACGCCTGTACAATTAATGGTTCATGATTATAGAAGCTTGAAAGAACGAAATTATCTTTTAGTATAGATACAGATGCATCAGATATCATATTCGTACATTTTGAAAAATTATTTCTGGACATGGAAATTTAACCCACTATCCGAGTGTCCAGGTGTAATTAATCCCAATTTACGAATAAACATATATTGTTTTATTTTTTAACTTTTTTATATTTTTTTTGCAGTTATACAAAAATGAAAGTTTGAGCAAGTTTGTGTCTGGAATGGCTGTACACTGGTACACTGATCAAGATTCTGACCCAAAAATTTTGACTCAATTTCATGACGAATATCCAGAGAAATTTCTTCTCTACACAGAAGCTTGCGTCAGTTCGTATCTATTGAGTTATTCTATATTTAATACTTTTATAAAATTAGTTAGATAATACATGCGTATGTCATAATTACTATCATTGACTCTCCCAAAGTTGGGCATGTAGCTTCCTGAAAACTTAATTTAACCTGAAAAATATCGGTATATTTTTACTGCACTGCGTTTGGACTAAAACTGAAAACAGCCTTACTTTGATGGTCCTATTTATTGACTACACCTCAGTTTAGCTGGTTTCATAGTAATTAAAGTGTGCATACATGTTAATAGTACTACTTGAAAATATATACATATATTTATACTATATTATGATTCAATTATTAACAAGAGAGTTTGAACTAAAAATTCCTTTAGCATATTGTTTAAAAATAGTAGTTGAATCACTTTAAGTCGTCTAACATTTATATTTAAAACAACTGTATTAACATTGGTTCAATAGTTAAATAATAAGAATTGATAACATTTCTAATAAAATATATTATATTTAAATGTGTTGGTTATAGATATTTACATTTTATTTTTCTTAATTATTTATATCTTACCTAGCATAAAAAGTTGTTAGACTTAAAAATTTACTATTTTTATATTATACCATGAAAATAAATATTGTACTCAAGTTGTGTGAATATTTAAATGGTAAAAGTTGAACTATATTACATTTTGTTATATTATCTTCTCCTTAGTTATATTTAAAGTCTTTTTCACACAGAATCAATTTATAATTTACATCTTGTCACATCTTCAATAAATTTTTCGTTACGCTAAATTGTGTGAAAACACTTGTTTCGTCTTTCAGGCATCATCTATTCATCATTAAGTGCAAGGGAAAAGGAAATAAGGAAGAAAGTTAATGAAGAACAGGATAATATACTAAACATTCTATCAATAAGCTTTAATCTTTAAATATCTATAGAGTATGTCAACAATATTAACTTTCATGCTATAAAATACATCCATGTACATTCAATATATTCTTAGGTTTCAATTCTAGACCAAATATAAATGGTCGTTTAAGCTTGAAAATCGCTAGCAATAAGTTAATAACACCTTTAAAATTGATAGATAAATTAAATACATATAATACTAAGTAATTCTAATCATGTCTGTATTAATATTATAATATGTTCGTTTTATAAGTTTATTATTATTAATATGAACATATTATAATATGTTCGTTTTATAAGTTTATTATTATTAATATGAATATATCTTTTTCAGTACCGGCGACAGGAGAAACTTCTGTCATTCTGGGTTCTTGGGAGAGAGGAGAACGTTACATGACCGATATAATAGAGGTAAAATATTTATTTTTATTTTTTAGAAGCTCAAGGTTACAATACTTATTTTTTACCAAGATAATACAAAATCCTACCATGCTGTATTAAAAAAATCTCAAGCTAACATTAGTTTTGAATACTTTATTTTTATAACATTTTAAACATAATTTAGGTGTTTGTGTTTTAGTGTCTAGGTACATATGTGTGCATGCATCAGTCATAGCAAACATTTTAGGCTGGACTAAGTGTATCTTATAAACACACAATAAATCAAATACCAATGAGATTTATAGTTTTAAATATTATATAATAGCCCACATTGCTTTATTTATAGGGTATTATTGACTATTTTGTAGCCTATAGTTACAGATGATGATTATAAAAGTCAAATTTGCTCTAAATTAATATGAATTCAGCATAAAACCAAATATTCGTAGCAATTAAAAAATATATTCATAATACTATTATTTTAACTTTCTCATCTATAGTTAGAGTATTACAATCGGGAGACTTTCCAGCCTTCAGATTATGATGAATTTTTACACTCTATGTGCCCCTGAACACAAAATAGTGGGTTTTAAAAATTATGTCTCTCCACATATCCATATGTCCGTTCCTGGACACATATTTGAAACTGTTTCATGTAATTGTTTTAAACGTTGTATTATATATTATAGGGCTGTACCTCGGTAACATTTTTTAATCATATTTCTAAAATCTATCTTATGATTTTGTTTAAAATTAATATTTAGAGAACGTTTTGACTCCTAATTAACATTGTATACTTGTGTTGTGAGTAAAAAAATGGTTTAAGAGTAAATTTACTATGAATGTTTTTTGAAAATTCAAATTATTTCTAAAATTTCTGAATTATATTGATTAATTTTGTTTTAAAAGTATGTCTGGGGAGTTTTTAACATGGAAAAGAAAACTGTATATTTGTATTTTGGTAAAACATTTCGTTTAATGTTAATTTACCGATCACTTTTTTTTTAATTTTAAATAATTTTAAATAACTAAAACAATTTTACTCAAAATAGGTATTTGGTATCTTTTTACAATGTATATAATTTTATATAAATGTATTTGTTTTTCTTAAAAAAAAATAATACCATAGTAGGCCTAGTTCAATGATGACTCATTTGATAAAGATTTCATTTAAAAGAAAATTAACGAGTTTGTTAAAATTGAATCATGAGATTTATTTCACATGATAAATAATAATTTTTAATTAATTTTATCTCTGACCCAGCTCGGTGGCGTAGTTGGCTAACGCGCTAGTCGTGTTGAGCTCGACTGCTGAGGACGAGGAGATCAAGGTTCGAATCTCGGTCGGGTAAACGTGGGGTGGTATTGCTTAAATGATTTTCTACTCTCCCTCCACGCAAATGCGGGCTCACTTCGTCTAATTAAACCTTCCCAATTCCTAATCCATTAGCGTAATTAGTATTTAAATCGTATAACCCGGACGGGTAGTAAGACGCGTTGCTAAATAATAAAAATAATAAAATTAATTTTCTAAAATATATTAGTTTAAAAGTTTACTTATGACAAATATTAGAAAATTTGAAATTTTTTGAAAATGGTATTGACGATTTAACTTGGATCAAAACGGTATATCTGTAAATGTTTTTTTAAGAATAAATAGGGACTTATTTTATTTTTATTAATTAAAGATAGTTTGCAGATAGTTTATAAATAACAGATTTAAAAAAAATTATAATTTGTTAAGAGTGTTTGAATATTTAAAAAAAGTATGCAACTACTAAGAGTTTTTATTGTTATTAGCAAGAAATTTACTGGGTTTTCAGGTAAAGTCCACTAATGGATAGTTCAATGAAAACCTAGTTTTTAAAATTTTTATTTAAAGCTATAATAAACAATAAGATAGAGTTAATGATATTTTGTCAAAACATTGTATTAATATTTATCGATGAGTATAATTATGTCGTAATTTGTGTAGTCATATAAAAATTAAGATACTTTTCTCGATAATATTAATTACACTACATTTCTTGAGTTTTAAGGTTCATTTTTGTTAAAGAGAAATATTTTCTTCTGAAACAGTATTCACTCCTATTAAAATTAACTGATGTTATTTTAAAACTACGATACCGAATTATTTTTATATATTTCAATAATTAATAGGATATTTTCATGCATTCTATTTATCCCAATGCTTGCAGGTAGACGAGAGATGCTCTGTTTAATATGAAGAAAGAACAAAACATAGTAGCGTTACTTCATTGGTAGAATACATGTACTTTATGCATTTTATTTTATAGAGTATTCTTAACGTCTAGGAATATGAGTGTTTCATCTATGCTCTTTAGAACTGTTTATGGATTTTAATGAATAGGTCTACATGCTCAGGTTATGAATAATTGGGTTACTGGATGGACGGACTGGAATATGGCGCTTGACCTTGAAGGTGGGCCCAACTGGGTCAGCAACTATGCGGACGCCCCCATCATCGTGAACGCCACAGCTGACGAGTTCTACAAACAGCCCATGTTCTACGCTCTAGCCCATTTCTCTAAGTTCGTACCTCCCGGTTCTGTTCACATCGGCCTGGACACTGATGATGATACCGGAATAGAGAACATTGCTTTCCTAACTCCTGATAACGTCACTGTTGTCATATTGCAGAATAGGTGAGGTTTACTTAAATACATCATGTTATCATAAAGGTTGGATATTGTGATTTACTTTTACATTTAATAATAATTGTATGTTAAGAAAATAATATTAACTTTGTTTTTTTGCAGGAACTCTACCGAAGCAACAGTTTCTATCGTTGATAAAGATAGAGGACATGTTGTAATCAATGTACCGGCAAGAAGTCAGCATACTTTATTATATAAATGATAAAATAAATTGTTTTACGCTACATATTTTACACGTGTTTAATTAGATAGTAAATGTATTTCTGTACCCAAGATAGTTGATATATTAAATATTTTGAATGAATATGCTTGACATACTTGTTTATTTAGTTCGGTCCAAATTATATACTTACTATTAATATTCCTAGATTTAAAATTACGACCAATATGAACTATATTTATGAGTTATGCAGCTCACTATTTCTGAGGACGTCACAGTGACATATACATATGTTGATTAAAGAACAGTAGAAATAGAAATACATATAAAGCTTAGCAATTTTGAGCCTGATGTTTGTTTATATTATTACTAATTTACAAAGATTATGACTTCATTTTCTGCACATTATACTTTTGTTTATTTAATATCTGCCTTGATGTATGTGTAACTACAGATAATACTAGCATTTAAATCAAAGTACAAAAGTATATTGTTTCTTCTCAATTTCACATATAAATTTCCATGTTTAATGTTTGAATTCCAAAGCGTTACTAACGTCAGATTAATTGAAGACCAAAAACCTCGGTATTTTAATCAAAGCCATTGTAAACACATTTTCTTCTACAATTTAATAAAAAAAATATATTTAAAAATTAGTGACATATCGTCACTTAAAGAAACTGAATGGTCCCTTAAATTAATTATGATATGAATATTGGGTCCTCTTTCATTGCTTTCAATAAATAATAGTCATCCAGTTTAAAACATTTAGTTGAATCACTAAGTAGTGGTGACTCGTGAGAGAAGGCTCTGGGGTGCCGCTTCCATCTCCCTCTTTCAAAAAAAGAAAAATATTATTCATTTTTTAAATTCATACCAATGTTCTTATATATTTTTATTACATAAGAAAAAACATAAATGAATAACTTTTTATAAATAATTCTCTCATTTTTTTGAATAAATAATATAAAATCATAATCATATCAACGTGAGACAACAAGCGCTCCTACTAGTAAAACTACTGTAGCATGTGCTCACCGTCATTTATGTGGCTCTGGGGCGGCCGGTCGCACCGCCCAAGCCCAAGCCCTGAATGCATCAATGTGTCTGACCATGACATACTGACGTCACTGCCGTTATCTAAGTGAACGTTTATTATGTCCTGTGGACTGCCAGGGAGAGCCGTGATGCATGCAGTCAAAAACTGATCGTGGTGACATGCAATGGAGCCACTGTATAAAATGCTCATTGATTTTATGTTTACGCCCACCATTAAATAAGTTGTTGGAACAGTCTGCTTTTAATGTAAAATGTATAATTTTTTTTTTGCCCATTTAATTTGTATATCCACCTTTTTCTTTCATTCATCAGATAGGATAGCGGCTTTAGATCATGTATGCAATAAAATAAATACCTTAACCCTCACAAACTAGATGGAATTTTCAATCTAGGATTATACAAAAGTCTTCATTTACAAAGAAAATATACAGACGTATGTTCTGAATATGTACAGTTAACACACCAACGGTAACACTGGCTGTTTGTTAATTGGTTTGAAAATAGCACTTTTTGTTTTGGATAAATTTTTACTCAGTTACCCACGTAGATTTATGATTTAATCAATTATTACTATTATTATTATTAGCACCGCGTCTTAATACCCGTTCGGGTTATACGCACTTACGCTAAGGTGTAATGGTAGGGTGATTGTGAGATGAAATGGAGGACCTACAGTTTAACGTGGAATCCGAACCACGGTGGAGGCCTGGCATTCCCCACATTCACAAGATGTCTTGTCAGAGGTGAATGAAGGGTTTGGTAATCAGATAAATTTATGTCGGGACCAGGGATTGAACCCCGGCTGCCAGCATAAAAGTCTGACACCTTACCCCTAGACCACCAGGTCACCCTTTAATCAATTAAAAGTTCTGTAATTGATCCAGTTAGAATTCATGGTGTTATTGTTGACTTCAAAAAGGCGATAATCGAAATTAGAAATAAGATACTCTCTGTGTTCGATAGAGAGGAAGATAGAATTAAGATGATCGTAGAAGGACCAACACCTAGAAAAAGGCGAAGACTGACGATGATAATTTAAATTGTCAAAGGAGTTTTGTGATATATTTGTATTTCAAATTAAATACAGCTATTTTTTGTCATAAAAACCTCTATATGGCGCAAAGATATTTCAGTCCGAACACCTCAATGAACATGAATATAAAGGTCTTCCTGTAGAAGTGGATTTCCAATAATCGATTTAAAAAAAATTATTACAGAGCTCAATGTTTGTTACTTTAGGTTAAAATTAACAAAATAAAATATTTCTGGCTGTTTTACAACATTAAATTTTAAAACTTATTTTGGATTGTACGGTAGATTTAAAGCAATCACTAAAGCATTTAAAGTCTTGTTACTTTTCGTATGACCACTTCGGAAGAGAGAGGTGTTTTTCACCTGTGAAATTAATCAAATCCTACTTAACAAACACCAATCAAAGAACCCAAATTGATTAATTCTTTGACCCTGTTGTCTCTAGAACAATCGATTATTCGCAAGATACCAGACTTTATCGAAACAGTAATAGAAAAATTCATTTCAGAGATTAACAGAAGATTTTCTTTCTAGCGATCAACTTACTGAATAACTAATTCTTATATATATTGTATGTATAGTGCCTGATAGAGTATTAATAGCCTATTTGTATTTTTTGTTTTGTTTACTGGTGTATGTGTGTAATTCACGATGAAAAATCTTTTTCTTTGAACCAAGTGAATTGTTATACTTTTATAACTTATTTCAACTCTATACCTTTTACACTCTTTAAATGCATTTTCATAATTAAATACAACAAAGTCGTATCAAGTTGGTAAAAATTGAACTTAATATCCCTTTTTTGACAATTTTAAGAGGGTTCCCTCCCTTAAGATTTACTCACTAGTTGCCAAGTCCACTTGGGTAAGTTTTAGGATTCCTGACAAGGCAACAATTTAGGACATAGGTTTACCATAATAAAGTACAACAATAAAAATCACAATATGATACAACTCCAACCATAGACAATACCCATCAGAAAATAAATACAATTAAGAATGCCAATAATATTTGTCATTCTAAAGTTAATGCGCTGTAACAAGGGTACAACATTTACAATATAAAAAACTAACCAGTAAATGTGGAATATTTCTTTTTAATTTGCTGTTAATGTTTTACAATTTCACATCCTACCTGTGAGTACTCGTCTATTTACAAGTCTAGTGTTAAAATAAATGATACAATTGTATAGTTTCAAAAATTAACAATTATAAAGAGCAAATAATATGTACGTATCTTTCAATGATTAAATATTTGGCTAGTCAATATCATTACAAAATGTATCTAGTAAAATAACTAATATGGTGTGGATACATTTTAAATTGTAATTTCTTATAACAAAAAAGGATTTTTATAAGAATATTGAAGACTCTTAATATGTTTTAATCACTATCATATTTAAATATTAAATATGGCAGAATATAATATTGGAAATAGAAATTAATATTCTTACCAAACAAAAGTAACAGTATTTAAGTTGCTAATTGCTGATGACGTGGATGTTTTCAGACACAGATATTGGTACAATCTCACGCATTTATATGAGCCAAATATAATATATGTGTCTATCTTGCCATTTTTGATTGCTTCATGAAACATTTATTTCTGCACCTCTCTTGATGTACCTAATATAATACTCAACGCTGACATTTTGTGTAGTCTTACTGTTTACACAGTTCAAAGTCACTTAAATGAGATTAACTATCCACAGTCATATAAATTGTTAATAGAAGAGCCATGTTTTTACTCAAAAGTGTTCCATAATATCTTCTTCCAAAACTTATTTTTTCTCCAAGGAGACCACATTACTTAACAATCTCACATATAATAGGTATTGCTGTATTGGACATGAAACTTCGAAAAATAAGATTAAAATTTGAATTAATTTTTAAGTTGTAAGGATTAAAACAAAAATTAAAATCAAATTTTAAAGCTTAAAATGTTATATAAATATATTTGTGCTATGTTTTAAACACAGTTCTCGTCTACTCGAAAAATAAAGCAAATCTATTTTATTTATTTAACCTATTCCATTTATTGTTTTCGGGCGTAGCGCCAATGAACTAACTGAGAAAGAAATAGTGGTATTTTAGAGTCCTAGTATTTAATTTTTGTTTGTTTGTAGAAATGTACACAGCACAGTGGTAATATTTATGGTAGGTTTTATGGGTCTAACCGCTTTCACAGAGGTAAGTGTTAGTAATCATTTAAGACAGTGGTTCCCAAAAGGTGGTCCATGAGCTGTTCCTAGGGGGTCCGCGACAACCGCCAAAAATCTAAGAAAATAAAAAAAAATACAATAATAATTAAACAACATTAGGCCTAATAATAATCAATAAAATATAATAATCAATAAAAATATTTTTTATGGCTATGTATTGTTGCCTATTTGGCAGATGTGTTTGAACATCAAAATGTTCTTAATATGAGTTTACTAGGAAATTATGTAGACGTTTTCACGCTGAAGACAAGATCAATACCATTATCAAGAAGTTTCAAAAATGGTCATAGCGTGTGGAGAAAGAGGCTTTTTCAAATTTTCCGAATATGAAAGAATTTTTGGAATCTACTCCAGAAAAAATACAGGACCAGGTGAAACATCTCGGGATCTTAGCAACAATAATGAGATAATATTTTCCTGTTGAAACCAACGATTTCAACAATACTGCCGGGATAAAAGTATTATTATGATTGGCACCCCGTCTTACTACCCGTTCGGTTTATACGCACTTACACTAACGTGTAATGGTAGGGTGATTGTGAGATGAAATGGAGGACCTACAGTTTAACGTGGAATCCGAACCACGGTGGAGGCCTGGCATTCCCCATATTCACAAGTTGTGATTAATACACGTCTTGTCAGAGGTGAAGGAAGGGTTTGGTAATCAGATAAATCTGTGCCTGGACCGAGGATTGAGCCCCAGTTCTCCAGCCCATAAGTCCAACACCTTACGCCTAGACCACCAGGTCACCCTCCTGAATAAAATACCTATTTGATTTTAAAATTGAAAATGTTTCTAATACTAGTGAAGATGACGAGGACAAGCTTGTTGACGTAGCAAACAATAGTGTTTTAAAATCGTTTTATCACAGTGAAAAATAACTGATTTCTGGTTATCATTTTATCAATATGATCAAAATCAACTAGATGAAAAAGAATTGAAACATTCGCTGCCTTTTTATACAAATTACCAGTGTGAGCAAGCTTTTTCAACACTGTATTATATGAAAAACAAATATAGAAATAGACTTGAAATGCATTCGAATTTTCGAGTCAAAATATCCAGCCTTCAATCTGATCTTCAAGAAGTTATGAGAAAAAAAATTGGTTTCATTTATCTCACTATTACTAAACCCAAATAAATAATTTTGAACTTTTTCATTATTAATAAATTTTTATGTGGGCCTAACTAACTCTCTGTGTTAACTATTACTAAAATAATTTCATTACTACAAACAGAGATGGTGTAAAAACACATTTGACTCGATTTACTGTGCAAAATTACCAGTTGCATAGGTATTATAACATGAATTATTAATATGGGAAAAGAAGGTGGTGTTTCTATTTTATATTTATAGAATATATTAGATTCTATTGATTAGAAAAAACGAGATATCCGCTGATCTCTAAAAGCCTCTTAAGGGGATCCTTGACTGGTAGGTAATTGAGAACCATTGATCTAAGGAATACAAATAATATTATATCCTTTATAAAATAATAACATCTTTTTTTTTTGTGGAAACGTGTGTTGTAAGAAATTTGAACTTTTTATTTTATTGAATTTTAATATTGATTAAAGATCTTATTCTTAGTTTCAGCTTGCTTTATATTCATTTTAATTAGTCGGAACTTTTTAATCACTATGTTATTATCACCCTCTAATGATGAGTTCGGTAATGTATGTCACTAGAAAGTAACTGATCTTCATGTTAACTAGTTTTTAGATTTATGTACTTATGCTTACGTTCTCAAAATTAGCCATACACCTTCATCATACAACTAAATATTCGATGGTTTTATATAAGGTATAAATACGTGATAGACCTTGAAATCAGTAAATAGGTAAAGCACCTGATAGGGTGCATGGTTATATCCACAATACTATCGTAGTCATTTTAACATTCGCAATGTTCAACGCTCTAGCCCATTTCTCCAAGTTCGTACCTCCCGGCTCTGTTCACATCGGCCTGGACACTGACGATGATACCGGAATAGAGAACATTGCTTTCCTAACTCCTGATAACGTCACTGTTGTCATATTGCAGAATAGGTGAGGTTTACTTAAATACATCATGTTATCATAGAGGTTGATTATTGCGATTTACTTTTACATTTAATAATAATTGTATGTTAAGAAAATAATATTAACTTTGGTGTTTTCAGAAACTCGAACGAAGAAATAGTTTCTATCGTTGATAAAGATAGAGGACATATTGTAATCAACGTACCAGCAAGAAGTCAGCATACTTTGTCCTATACATTGTGTTAAAGCATAAAATAATTAACGTTGCATGTCTTACATAAAATACATATACTGTAGCTTCTGTTTGTCGGGACTAATTTCTGAGTAACAATGGAAATTATTGATTATATTTTTCAATTTCTTAGAAGTATATTTTTACTTTCTTACTATCCTACAGGTAGAGAAAGTATTGTGATCATCAAAAAAATCAAACTCGAAATTTTGATGAATCTCAACGTTTTATGACTACCTGAATCCGAAAAAGTGGTTTTTGAATTTCCGTCTCTCTGTACCTCCAACTAGAGCCTAAACTATTTTACTGATCGGGATAAAACTTGCTATATAAGGTTTTCGTAGGGTTTCCCCGAGGTTTTTTTTTAGGATTGGATATATAACACTAAAATTAAGGGTAGTTTACTTAAGGGCAAAAAGAAAAAAAGTCGATTTTTCCAAAATCGGCTCTAACGATTTCGATTAAATTTCATTTATAAATATTTATCAACATTATAAACAAAATGGCTACTCTCAATATTTCTGCAAAATGACTCTAAGGGCTACGGTCTGATATGTGAATTCTCATTTTGTATCATATCTCCAAAACTATTCGAGAAATGAAATTAATTATCATTACTAATATGTAAATCTATTTAAAATACAAATATTTTAATTGAAGAATATTTTTATAAAACCAATAAATTTCAAGCTACATGCAAATATATATATATTTTTTAACTTTTTTAACACTAAAGGTAAAGTTTTGCGACCGTATAAAAACCTTACCTGGAATGTTGATGGATGTCGACGTCTCATTACCCCCCGAACACTAAAAAGTGGCCTTTGTAGTGCCGTATGTCAGTGTGTCTGTTTTAACTTAAAATTAAGAATAGTTCAATAAAGGACGAAAAGGGAAAAAAGAAATTTTCTCAAAATAGGCTCTAACGATTTTGTTTAAAATTCATATCTAGGTGTTTATTAAGATTATAAATAAACTAACTAGTGTCATTTTCCCGAGAAAATGAATTTTAGGGTACTTTAAAATAGCAAAAGTTTATGTATCTCCGCAACTATTTGAGATACTAAATAACTTATCATTGCAAAATTGTAGTACTATTAAAAATAAAAAACTTTTTTATGAAATATAATTTTATAAAACCAACAGTTTATTATATAATGGAAAATATTTGATACAATTTTATAAGCTTTAGTTGTAAATATATACTACTTGAGTTTTAGCGCAATATTTTTCCAATGCCATAGAGTAATTAAATATAAGTAAGTCTCTCAAAAAGTTTATTTTATTTTTCCTTTAACCGCTTATGAAAAATATTTATACAACAATGATCTATCTACTTCATTTTAGACTCAATATTAAATATTTACATTTTTTATTGGTCAAAACTTATAAATGAGGAATTTAATAGCAATGCGATGACATGAAGATGTGCAACACCTAATAAAATGTCAAAAAATTTAACCGGAAGTCGAAATTTTAATACGAAGTGTTGACCCTTTGGAACCAAATATTTATCATTTTTGGCGGTCCAAACATACAATTGAGGACATTAATTCCTTAAAAATAAAATTACAAAATTTAAAACCATGATTCAAAAAATGTTTTACATAAAGATAGTGCAAATTATTCTTGGGTTTGTTAGTGTGTATTATTTTGATTAACATATTTTACGAGTTTTGAGTAAATATCTCCATTTTCAAACAATAGAGCGAGAAAGTCCGTGTAGAGCTTCGTAACATTTAATTAAATATAATAATGATATTTAAATAATACATGTTTGCAAATTGCTAAAGAGTTTTATTAAATGTTAGTTAATGATATTCTACACAAACAAAACCGGTACCAAACTAAAAGGTAAAATAAATATCTGCATTTATATACATTTATCTGGAAGGGTGGAAGAAGTAGATCCACACTCTTGCACGTTCCCATTATATCAGTTTCAGTGGACCCAGCGAAAAGAGCTCTCTACTTTGACGTTTGCTGATGTATCTCAGTGTTGGAGTCTGGGTGACACTAAAAGGTAAAATAAATACCACAAACAAGTTTTCAAAATATATAATATTTGAAATCTAATATTAAAAACAATAGTGAAATTATAATAGAACTTCATTAGTCTGGACATAAATTAATTAACCCTCCTAATACCACGGGGTCACCAGAGACCCCAGCGCAACTTTGTTGACCTCTAAAACCTGTAATATATTTTCCAAAATTCTGAAATAAATTGACTTTGTTTATTTATCTATCTACCTTATAATGTATTATTTATTTATTTTTTGTTTTTAAAATTAGTACCGAAAAATTTATTTTATACCACTGAATACCATTGGGGTCATATTGACCCCAAGATTTATAACATTTGTGTTTAGAGTTTTGCGCATTTAAAATGTTTAAAAAACACACAACTGCTACCATCTATTGTGTAACGTTATAATAATTTTTTTATGTTCAGAAGTTGCCTAAAGATAGCAGCATCTACATAATCTTGAATGGAATGCTATAAGAAACTATTCTGTTAGTTGAGGAACGTTCTGGCCAAAATGGCGAATGAAAGGTTGTCAGTAGAAGAAATATCAAAAATTCTAAATGAAGAGATTAGCGTTTCTGATTTTTCAAATAATGTGGAATTTGAAGATAATGAAGAAGCTTCTGATGATGAAGAAGAAATAGATTTTGTTGAAAATAATGTTCAAAGCTCTGATGAAGATGAATATAATTCTGATGATTCATCAATGTCTACAGCTTCGCAACAAAATTATTTCAAGTAAGTAATGTAATGTAATGTAAAGCTTATTTATTGGCAGGTATAATGTTTTTTACCAAACTATAATTTTATATGAGAAATAAGTTTTAGATTATAAATAACTGTGTGTCTAAATGTTAATTTTTATAAATGTTTTCATTTACACATTTTTGGTAAGACAATAAATACATTTATAAAAAAATCAATGCTTTTTTTACGAGTGTTTTTAAATTTAAAAAAATTATAATGTTTCAAAGTAAGTAAATACAAAATAATTTGCTTACCTAAATATATATTTTCATACATTTTCAGATCAAAGAATGAAGAAACCTTATGGTACTCAAATCCACAAAGGGATGTACTGGGTCGGCAACCAAGCCGCAATGTAATGAGTATTGCACCTGGTCCTACACGTTACAGCATCAGAAATGTGGACACTGTACAATCTGCATTTGAGCTGTTTATCAAACCAAGTATTGTTGAAGAAATACTGAAGTGGACTAACAAAGAAGGTGGTATTACTTATGGAGAGTTATGGGTGAGTGTTGATAAGGATGAACTGATGTGTTTCTTTGGATTGTTGATACTTGCTGGCGTATTCAAAGCTCATAATGAGGCTATTACAAACTTGTGGAATCTAGAAGATGGTCGCCCAATTTTCAACAAGTCTATGGCTAGAAACAGGTTTACACAAATATCACGCTGTATACGGTTTGATAATGCTGAATCAAGAAGGCAAAATCGAAGTCCTGAAAAATTGTCACCAATAAGCAATATATTCCAGATGTGGTCTGAAACATTACAAGATGCTTACATTCCAAATGAGAATGTAACTGTGGATGAGCAATTAGTTACTTTCAGGGGAAGATGCCCATTCCGTCAATTTATTCCATCAAAACCTGGAAAATATGGTATAAAGCTCTGGGCAGCGTGTGACAGCAAAACATATTATGTAATAAACATACAAGTATACACAGGCAAAGAAACTAATGCTCCTAGGGAGGTAAATCAGGGGAAGAGAGTGGTGCTGGATATGGTGAATGGTTTGGAGAAAAGTGGAAGGAATATTACAGCAGACAACTTTTTCACAAGTCTTAGTCTGGCAAGAGAGCTAGAAAAGAAGCAATTAACACTATTGGGAACAATAAGAAAAAATCGTTCTGAGCTACCACCTATGTTCACAACTGTTAGAGGTCGCGAAGTGTATTCTTCTTTGTTCGGATTTCAGAAATCAGCCACAATAGTATCATATTGTCCAAAAAAAGGGAAAGTGGTAACTCTATTGAGTACAATGCATTACTCAGCTCAAACTGAAAACAAAGAAAGAGCCAAACCTCAAATGATTCTGGACTATAATTCAACCAAATCAGGAGTTGACACCATGGATAAGTTGGTTAGAACATACACAACCAAAAGAATGACAAGGAGGTGGCCTATGGTTTTGTTCTACAACATGTTGGATATAAGTGCTCTAAATGCTTTCATTATTTGGATGTATCTAAATCCAAATTGGAATCGGAAGACCAACTACAAGAGACGAATATTTCTTATGGAATTGGGTAAATCCCTGACAAAACAAAATCGACAACGACGTACCTCTGTTTCTCAAACAACCACACCGACTCAAAGAAGTGCAAAGCGCGGACGATGCTCATTATGTGATCGATCAGCCGATAGGAAGTATAGTGATAAATGTGTTAAATGTGTATCTTTTGTTTGCAAAGACCATTCAATCATTGTATGTAAAGATTGCGAGAATAACTGAAGTAACCTAACCAATCCTTTTTATATACATTCCAAAATATTCTCCTTATGACCAGTTTATTTTTATTCTGTGTGATGATGTACTTCTTTAAATTATATATATCTATTTTTTTAATCTCCAAAATAAGTAAAAGTAAATCATATTTAAAATAAAATATTATAATTATTATTATGACAATAAATCATGGGTAGAATGTAATGTTAATCACAAAAATAATAATGGGGTCTACAGTGACCCCATTGGTATTCAGTGAAACAAAATTATTCCGGTAGTAGGAGGGTTAAAACAGCCCTTTTCTCAAAATATTATATTAATAAATGCCGATGTTAAAGCTGAGCTGCGGGAACGTGACCGAAAACCATAGAAGATCAGGATTTTTTTCAAACCAGAAATGTGACGTGTCGTTAGGGAGGACGATTCAAGACTGTCACGTTTTAAGTAAAGTGAGATTAAAATACCAACAAATTTTGTAAGTAATGTACTGTATGTATTAATTTCTTGATTATGGATTCTTTAACATTCATAATATTTTATAAGTAAAATAAATATGGTTTGATTGTGTATAGGCTGTTTTAATCGTACCTTGCCTTATTTTATAGGTTATTTTAATCTGGATTTTCATTAATCCGGACAACTTTAAGCCGCAATTAGTCCAAATTAATGAGGTTCTACAGTTTCTAAAACACTTGATTTTTCATTCAATTGTATTACATCATTTTAACAATTAATAGCTAACTATGGCTATGAGTCTTGGGAAAATTAAACTACCCCATCGCGAATATTTTACATTTGTATAGAATGTGTTTCTTTTCAACTCTAATACACACACACACATATATATATATATAAATGTTATATATTATAGTGTTTAAAAATCATACAATTAAATTAGATACACAGTTTTATATTATCTAACATTAGTTTGATAAATGGTGGTTTAATTTGGCTTATATTTCTTCCATACGAGTTTTATACCCTGTAGCCTCGCATAATATCATCAAATAATGTTACTTATATTTATTTATTGGATTGAACCAAAAATTTATACAAACAGCCTAATTGACTATTATATTTGCGATACTATTCCTATTTATGTGTTTCTTTCAGTTGCCTTGATATTGGTGTATGCAGTTATTTACTGGCTCTAGTTTAAGTTCTTCAATAATTTATTCATTCTTTTTATAGTCCAATTTGGTAAAATCTACTGTTTTCATAAATCTTATCTCCCATTTGTAGGTCTACTTTTATCCTTTTTCCTTATTGTCCAAGCTTTGCTTCTATAACCAATAAGATAAATTTTAAAGGTTCCATAGCGGCCTATATGTTTGTAGCATTTAGCGACATGAGTGTACAAATAAAATAAATTAAACATACGCCA
The DNA here is from genome assembly GCA_902151425.1 of Timema shepardi. Taxonomy (NCBI): domain Eukaryota; kingdom Metazoa; phylum Arthropoda; class Insecta; order Phasmatodea; family Timematidae; genus Timema; species Timema shepardi. The sequence goes on along the minus strand of CABFVX010000028.1, from coordinate 524,962 downwards.
TCATACTGCAGCTGATGTCAACAGGGAGCACTAACGCGAGTTACTATCAAACACATCTACTCATCCGCGCGTTGGATATAATACTGACCCTCGATTGTGCAATCGGCCTTTGCCAAAGATCATAGCGACAAAGATCTTTTGTTGTGAAGATGTTCTACTCACCCCTAGATTAGGAGGAGCATTTAACTGTAAAGAACCTTCTTGACGTATATTCTCATGCGCATGTGTGGTTCCCGAATATTCCATGTGTGTCCCCCACCCTTTTTTCTCGTCGTTCTTTTCTGGGTTGCGTTGAATATATAGTGGCGTCTGAGTGATCAGACGTCACTCTTGGACTTGATCGGATTGGGAGCAGGAGAAGTTCTAGCTTCGAGTAATATAAAATGTAAGGTCAAAATTTCCTTTCGGCTTCATTAATATTTCTTATTTATATCATATAAATTTCTTATTCAAAATTCTTTTTCTGTAATTTAATCTTAAATTTACAATAATTGAAAATACGCTCGACTTCACTTCTAAGCCGATTAGTTGCACGATCGAGACATTTATATCAATGATCGATCTTTTTTTTTGTCTTCGATAATAAAAAAAATCGACTATAAACTTTAGGATGTTTACTATTTGTTACCATTGACAAAAGAGTCGATTTTTAATCTCACGAATATTGTATTATTTGGTCTCTTGATAATAAATTTAAATATGTATATGGGTTCAGGAAAGCTTCTAAAATTAAATAATAGTTCTTTTATTCATGACGTCTCAACGTTCACTTTTGCAATTTATTGTTGTTATGACAGAATGGTATAATTGTTAATAAAAAAAAGGGAAAGTATATATTTGGGTAGAATTCAGAATAAATATTATGTGGCTGTTTAAATTGTTGTATAGGTCTATATTCTAAATGTTTAGGAGAAATACCTTTTATAATCATCCAACTAAGGATAACTTATTTGATGATCTATTTTTTTTTCTTGTAACACATTAACTCATAACTAATTTTCTTGATATTGTTTGTTAAGTGATCAATGCCATTTTACTGTATTGGGTTAATTTATGATAATGGCGATCTTACTAATGGATTAAAATTTATTTAATAATATTAACCATGCAGGTTTTCCCTAAATATATACATATATATATATATATTGCTTGCATACGCTAATGATGTATCAGATATTTCGTAAATATCAATTTTGTCACATTATATTAATTATATATTTTCTCAAAGGATTAATTGCCTGTTAAATAAATACCAACTTGAAAACATTTTCCTTGTCTGAGTTTTGAATGTTTGTCCACAGACAATCAAAGCAAAGAACTCCAAGCACTCGCTCCTATTGCCCTTTTTTGCCCCGTTATAATTTTGCTATATTTTGGACCTCCTGTATTCCCCTTAATCTTGTTCAGGAGGGTTCATGTTGGGTGTGTTTTGGTTTCAAAGTGTTATTGATACCTCCCATGAATTCAGTACAACTAACCATTTTCTTTTTCATTGTTCCCTATCAACCACGGCACAGCGCGTCCTCAGGTTGCGAATAGAGGATAAGGCCTTTAGATATAAATGGTCGTTGCGAATTTACGTAGCAAGCATTCATGGACAGCCGATAGGGGTGGTCCTCCAGCTTGGGGGCTGGATGTGGGCGTGATGAGCCCTCACCGTGAAAGAAATACCGTATATTTCCAGAATTTTCAAGATTAGTGATAGTTTCATAGGCAGATTTAGTACGCTTCAAGTACGACGCTACACAAAATACAAGCTAACACCTACCTAGAGCCAACATCAAATGTGCCAGTTTCATATGTGAAACTAGCCCATTACTTTCTAGTTTAGGTAGTTATACTTTTATATTTTATTGCAGTACCGCACTCAAGGCGTACTATATTTGACTATGAAACTGGTCCTAAGACGTCAATCCTTTAACACTATGTATCCAAATACCTACAGTAGCCCCAAGGCTTCTTTGGTGCTGTCTGACAGCTCACAGCTGACTTCTGACAGTCAACACTTAGCTATATACCTACATTTTGTCTGTCAGAAGTGACAGCTGCTAAACACATGTTTTTTCAGATCATATTATTCGGCGTAGGGATACATAATTTGGTCTGGTAACATTTCAAAGCCGTCAGCTGTCAGTCAGCACCGAAGAAGCCATGGGGCTACTGTAATTAAAGAACACTTCAAACATTCAGCTATAAATATTCAATAACAAATGGAATATTCATTATACAACAATTATATCCTTAGCTGCGAATATGTACTAAGCTAATCCCTTGCAACATGGTAGTAATATCCAATTAATTACTTGGTCTAACTTTGAGAAACCTGAACTATAGTACTTAATCCTCTGGCCTAGTCACGCAACAACCAAAATGTCATCAATTTACACTTAAATAAAAGAATAGCGTATTACTTTTATCTTCATAAGTGAATATTAACTGCTTTAAAATTAGGATAAATTATTCCTCTCCATTGTCGGTCAATACTGAATTAAGTATTGGCCTACAAATATAAACTATAACATTGCTTGCCACACTTGGATTTGACAGAAACCAGAAGTTTATTTAATATCATCTTCATAAAATTGAACTAAATAGAAATATATATTTTAATTTACAAACTTGAGAGTCCACACGATGGCCACTGCTCAGGGATCACGTGACACCAGAACTTATCAGAACAACTACCATATTACAGGCCTACAGGTGCTGGAATGGATTATCTTCACTCTGTTGACCATTTGAGCTCTGGGGGATCAGGCGAACCCTGTGCATTAAAAATGGTGTTAATTTATACAATCAAACCCAACAAACAAATTTCTTTATGAATTTAACACCTGTATGGTAAGTTTATGGTAAATAACTTGAAGAATATAGCATTTTTTTCTCTAAAATTTTAGTAAGGAAGAGCTGTATACATTAAACTAAATTTTTAAGCCCATTCCTTTGAAATATTTAATATTTTAAAGCACCAAATCAATAAAGTAATGAATTAATTTGAAAAATTATTCGGATCAAGCATAAAATTTCACATTTATATTTTTTGAAATAAATCATTCTTTAGCTACCACTTTGTAATGGGTATACCAAGAAAGTAATTAACTTATGAGATAAATAATATATACATTATGTGTCTATCTTGGCTAAAACTAAGAAAAACAACAATATGGTTTTCAAAGTTACAAGTAATTATCGAAAATTAATATTATATCAAACAGATTAGGAAGAGAATTCGATAAATTTACACATTTGATTCTGTCAATTACTACTCTAATCCTGTAATATGAGATAAAAATACATGTGGGCTATAAGTAGGCCAAAAATGAAAATTACTAAATATGTAGAAAAAAGAGTTAACATTGACCCAAGAAAAACTTGATAACTAATAATTGTATCCATTAAAACTATATTACTTACCCACGATTCTTCTTTAGTTTATGACACTAAATTTTAATGTTTAAAGAAAGATACTTTAAATATAACCATATATTATAACATTACAAAATAAATTTGATTAGTAATTTTAGTGTTAGGTTCCAAAATTTAATGAGATTAGTGTTCTCTTCAAATGCATTTTCAAATTACTTTCATATATGAAATAATTAACCCAGTTATTAAATTACAAATATATAATAATTTTAAATTTATCGAGCTTTTGGGGTAAAATAAACTAACAGCTGTCAATTCACTTATGGAAAATTATTATAAAAAATATGAATCATATCTTACCAAATGCTGCAATAAATATAATGCTAATGAATAGTTAACAGGAAGCTAATTCTGCTTAATCACACTTTCCTTTTGAACTTAAAAATAAATTGCACTAAAATAATACTTTAAAACATTTAGTAGGAACGTGCCTGACTTTTTGTACACTTTTAGGGCCAGTATCATAGTCAGAATTATTATGCCTTAAGTGTGATGCTATACTAAATACAGGACGACACCAATCTAGATCCGATTAGAATATGCCACTTTCATAATCATATAATCATACTTTGCCCGCCTCAAATGTGATGCATTGCTAAATTCTCGCTTTGCTCGTTGGGGGCTCCGCAACACACATTATTTTGAAACACTATTACAACAATGGCACAATAAAATGAATAATTAATTAAACCAGTAACCAAAGTATAAATTATTGTTTCGAGTAAATTTACAGCTTATGTTATGACGTCATTGTACTAAGGTAAATTGGTTGCAGATTCACATAATGTGGATCGATATCATAGCATGGATCAAGCATACAATTGATTTCATCTCGACTAATGACCTATCCTGTCGGAATGAACGTACCAGTAACTCTGCTTGCTATCTTATTCATACTGGCCAAGGTGTTGGCAGCCAGAGTGAATATTGTATTTAGTCCTTAAGTGAGAAAATCTTGATAGTATTAGTGAACAAGTTAACATTATTTCATAGTTGAAAGTATATATTTCATACATCTATACATAAACTAGGTGTGTTGGATAGGCGTTTCCCTGTCAAAATATGTTAAACTTTGTGCAATAATGATTAAAAATATGACAGTTAACTTTTAAAAATAAACAAATTTTATCTTTAAATTATTATAAGCACCACGTTCTACTACTCGCTCAGGCTATACACACTTATGCTAATGTGTAATGGTAGGGTGATTGTGAGATGAAATGGAGGACCTACAGTTTAACGTGGAATCCGAACCACGGTGGAGGCCTGGCACTCCACACATTCACAAGTATCTATAAATAATAACGTCACAGTATATATTATATATACAGTATATGTATATATAAATACATATATGTATTGTACATTTATATATATATATATATATATATAAGTTATTCAAAAAACTCATAGCCCAAACTGCACATATAGCTTGTTTGAACCAAAAGTAATACAAAATCCCCCATACTTACATCTGTAAAACTATGCTTATACCATTAAATTGTGTACTATGTTCGGCGTGTAGCGCCGGGATAGTAAAGCTATTCAAGCATTTGTGTACAAGAAGTTGCATAGAAATGAGGCGTGCGGCACTGCATATGTATAATGGCAATCACATTTTGTGATGTAGGACCCTTAATGATGAACATATTTACCTTTCTAGATGGGCTGGTGTGCTGTTTATTATTAATTGTGGTAGGGTCTGGTGCCTTACTCCAGAATGTATAGTTGTGTAGCATGCCGAACAGAGTTTTTATCCCGGCGATGTACGCCGAAACTTTTAACATAATTTAATGGTATTAGCATAGTTTTACGGATTTAAGTGAATAGGTATTTTTTAATACTTTTAGTGCAGACAAGCTATATGTGCAGTTTGGGCTATGAGTTTCCAAACACCTTATATAGTAATCAGTCCCGTATATATAAGCATCCCGTCAACCGTTACCTCTTGCAATTCGAATCCAAAATCTTATACAAATAGGACCCTGGTCCGGGTAAATATACTTACAAGAACTTCCCATTACCTTAAATATGTGCCCTTTCCCGTACCTGTGGTTACATGGGCTAAGGCATAAAACACCTCTGTTTAATTCACAGATGATGGGGAAGTCAATATTCCAGCTGGTGTACGAGATTTTTCCCAAATTATTTTTCACTCTCCCTCTATTAAAATGAAGGTATATCTCCTCTAAAACTGTGTATTTCTCATTCCTGATACGTTAGAGTAATTAAACGTGCTTAGATAGACAGGTAGTGCCTATAATCAATTCATTAAAATAACTATTCCATTGTTTGTCCATCCTTATAACATAACAAGAGTTATTCCTTTAAAAGGTTAAAGCCATCTTGGCCTGAGAAAAAGAATACATAGTTTAAGTAATTGCAGAGAAATAAATTGTAACTAGCTTGCTAAATTAATCTATATAAAATGCCAGCTATTCAGAGTATTTTTCTTGTTTCCACAAAATAATGTGTACATATTTATTCTGTTATTTTCTGTATTTACTTAATACTTAAACATATGAAGAGTAATAGTCATTATATGAATACTTATAAAAAATACAAGGTAACAATATTAGTGATTTACAATGATTTGACCTTCTTTCTTGTCCGAGGATGGTGTGATTTGTTGAGCATTTTTGGGATTTCCAAGGGCATTGCATGTTTTAATATCACACTAAGGCAAATGCCGCTTACAAACCCCAATGCTGCCCCAACGATGAAACTGGACTGCAATATAAATCAACCACTTAATATGATAATGTTCATTTTAAGATTAGTCCTAAGAGGTATAATATTTAAGCTAAACCCTTTCGATGCTATGTATTCACTTGGAAATTCCTGGGGTTGAGTTAAAACGACCCTTATATTTAGGCAAATATCTTCTTTGCTGAGTTGACACACCCTCTTAAGATAAATAATAAGCCCCTATAATGAGCTAAAATTACCCTTATCCTCATTTAAAACCAGCATTATTCATGTACTTAGTTTAAATACACAAAAAATGTGTAAAAATAACTTATATGATCACCTATACAAATCCTATACTAATTCATAACAGCCTGTATTATGAATTAAAACACCAATATTCCAAGTCAAAAGTACCCTTTATGATGAATTAAAACACAATTTATAATGCACTAATTTTTTAAATGCTAAACTAAAGTAACATTCATGGTGATTAAAGTATTCTCTGTGCTAAGTTAGAACAGATCTCATACCTAGTCAAGACAACATTTATGCTAAGTTTAAACAGCCCTTACGCTGAGTTAATACACACCATATGCTGATTTGAAATACATCTTGTAATGAGTCATAACATAGTAATCTGAATTAGTATAGTACCAAAGAAATGTTTCGTCAGGAGTATGGAAAGAATTAACATAGACNGGAGGGGGGGGGGGGGGGGGGTTCATGGATAGGGGCATAAAGGATATAATAGGTCAAATGAGTTAGACTTTTAAGTTTGATTTGATATGATTTAAAATGGGTTTTAAGCAAATCAAAAACTTACTTCCAAATTAGTCTAATAACATAGTTGTAAAATTACGATGTATTATGTTTGTAAGATGATATAAATTAAGTAGAAATATTTTGTTTAAATACTTATCCTCCCCTGTATCAGTTGTTGAGCTTTACTATAGATTGCCAGCTACAGGGACGTCAAGGTTTTATTCCCAGCTGTAGCTATTGAGGTAATTTTTCTAAATGTAATTTTGCCGTATTATTTATTTTCATACTCTTTCACACTAGTGAAAGATTATTTATTCTATGTTATCCTTCTGATCTCAAATACTCAAATTAAATTTATTCTTAAGCGACGTGCTAGGAGTGTTAGCTAGAAAAAATTATTCCTCCTTTCATTTAAAAATCATATGTTTAGACCATTATTTTGTTTGCTTCTAATGACCTTTGAATTACAGTTATGATCGATACTTTATTTTTTTTATCTTATTTTGGGACATTTAAAATATATGAACGTTAGGTAAGGGTCAATTATTCTATATAGTTTACTTCAAATTTAAATAATTGACAAGTATTTAAGTAAAATTAATTTTGATAAGCCTATCAAGTATTAATATTAAGAATATTTATATCTCTCTCTGGCAGCCAAGTTTATATAAATAAAATATCACACGCAGAGGTGAACACGTGGCCTAGATGTCAGCACAATCTAATTTAATTTGCTTGCGACGCGGATGTCAAGGTTTGAGTTCAAGCTGATGGTACTGAAACATTTTATATTTAAATATTCCCCCAATATTACTCTACGCAAATTTGGAAACATTTCCACTAACTTATATCAACCTCATAATTAACCCATTAGTTCACTAAAATGTGGATAGCCTGAACGGGTAGTAAGATGCGGTAAAATAGAGATTTAAATATTCGCCTCAAGAGGAGTCATATTAATCGCTCAGCTGTCAGAAAACTAATATAGTCGAGATTTTTATATTAGTCAAACCCTCATTCGATCTTAACTGTTTTATATTCATATACTGAGAAATTGGTTGACTCCCGAAACTAGGCGAAACATAAGACTCTAGATCAAGGCTTGCCAAACTTCTTGAGAACGCCCCGCTATTCATATGTCAGATTTCCCGTGCGATGGCCCTGTACCCAATATTTTAAAAAAATTGCCAAAATTCAATTTGGTGGCTTATTTAAAAAAAATTGTAATTTTCTTTAATAGCTTGTATCCTTTTAAATGTAAAATTACAAATTTAGAACAAAATTACAGAACTGAATAAGAAGGAATAGAGTAGACATATTTTTGTTGTGCATCATCTTATGTGTACAGTTTGTTCATAATGACGAAACATTTCATACTATATTTTATGATTTCAATTTCACTTTTTCACTAACATTTAAAAATAAGACTATACACTATAAGTTTTAGTTTTTCCTTGTAGCCACTACGCTCCGGACCAAGGCCGGTGATGCCCCAGGGCGTTGCGATGAACAATTTGTGAAACCCTGCTCTAGATTAGTTGTGAAGAGCTTCACACTATTATAAAAGAAAAATAGCACCAGTATAAGGAATTAGCAGGTAGTTTAATCCAATAAACTATTGACAAAGATTTACAAAAACAGGATTAAATCCAAACTGTATAATAATATTATTGTGTTTTACCATTTATTTATATCATTTTTAAGTCCAAGGCATTACTCTTGTATTAGGCTGGCCTACTTATGACGGCGATATTGGGGCTAGAATCCCTGTCAGGGTCTATTGGCTATTGAGGGTGTATTTTTCTCTAATAATCCCCGCCCATCTTCCACGAAAATGTGGGAATATTACATCTAAATTTATTCCTTTCTCATCCCTACCGAATTATAGTGATTATCACATATGCATATATCCTGAACAGGTAGTAAAACGTGGTAATAAGAGCAATATGTCATTTAAAGAGGTACTCTTATGAAGAATTGATTATTATTCCTTTCTTGAATGTTTAAGGGCTGTGATGAACACTATAGACGTTTAAGAGTTAACTAATCGTGTGTGACGTGGACTGTCTAGTTTATTTTCCAAGCGTTTTACGTATGTACAATGTTTTAAACATAACATCTTAGACCATAAATAACCTTTACCTGAGTAAATTACATTCAGCAACTATAATATATAAGCGTATGACCTGAACAGTTAGTAAAACATGGTGCTAAATAAAAAATACAATTATAAAATATAGTATATATTATTTACATAGACATATATACGTAGGCCTAATATGGATATGCTTATCCACTTATTCAATATTTTGTTTCATATGTATTTATTATATCCATCAAAATGTTTGTCTATAACAGGGATTGCTAAGGTTTTAAAACTATATAGGCTATTGTTAGTGGGTGATCTGGTGGTCTAGGGGTAAGGTGACGGACCTATGTGCTGAAGGTCCGGAGTTAATCCTCGGTCCCGGCACAAATTTATCTGATTGCAACACCCTTCATTCAGCTCTGACAAGACGTGTATTAATCACAACTTGTGAAGGTGGGTAATGCCAGGCCTCCACCGTGGTTCGGATCCCACATTAACCTGTAGGTCCTCCATTTCATCTCCCAATCACCCTACCATTACACATTAGCGTAAGTGTGTGTAGCCCGAACGGTTAGTAAGACGCGGTGCTAATAATAATAATAATAATAATAATAATAATAATAACAATGTTGGTGGCTATCTCAAACACATAATTAGGTTTAAGTAAATACATTTTGTTTATTTCTTTAATGATTATAAAACTATATATCAACGTTTTAGAATTAAAATACAAGGATTTCCTAGAAATCTTGATAGAAAATACGGGCTCGAGACATTTGGCACGATCCGGGATATGTTGATTATAGGACGTTTGACGCGTTTGGGGGAAAAAATCTGTCGATTCAACACAGTTTATATATGTTTTTCTGGCTCGTGTTTTTATATTCTGTGAAGTAAAGTTTTTCAGCACTGATCATAAAGGCTGTGCTTACACTTAATGTGATCCTTCAATCTCAAGACGGTTGATTCAAATGACCTCCCATTTAATATATTAAATGCATCGTAATGTATTATATACTTTCTTATAATTATTAGATTACGAATAGAGTACCAGTATTAAGTCTGTCTATTGTTGCCTCAAAAGTAATTTAAAATAAATGGTACGGCGCACCGCACAGACTTTCTTTCTCTTTCTATAAACTCGTAAGATTTCTGAACGGAATAAAGTAAGAAGGCAAGATTGCCGTCAAGATACATCAACATTTCTGTTTTAAATCCTATATTTTTATTTTTAAAGAATTAATGTCCTCACTTGTATGTTTGGACCAATAAAAATATTAATATTGGGTCCACTAGGGTCAACACTTCGTATTATAATTTTGATTTCCGGTTAAAATTTAAAACATTATATTATGTTTTGCACATCTTCAAGTCATCGCATTGATATTTAATTATTCATTTATACATTTTGACCAATAAAAACTGTAAATATTGAGTATTGAGTCTAAAATGGAGATATATCATTGCTGTACAAACATTTCTCCTAAGAGGTTTAAGGAAAAATAGCATACTATTTTTAGATACTTACTTATATTTAATTACTCTATGGCATTGGAGAATTATTGCGTTAAGACTTAATTAGTATAAGTTTACAACTAATGCTCACAAAATTGTTATAATATATTTGCAAATATCTCAGAAAATGTTCCTTTTATAAAAATATATTTAAAATAAAAGTTTTTTATTTCTAATAATCCTACAATTTTGCAATGATAAGTTGTGTAGTATCTCAAATAGTTGTGGAGATATGGAAATTAAAGCTTCTGTAAAGTACCCTTAAAATCATTTTCATGGGAAAATGAAAATAGCCAGTTTGTTTATAATCTTAATCAACGCCTAGATACGAATTTTAATCAAAATTGTTGGAGCAGATTTTGAGAAAACCTATTTTTTATCTTTTCACCCCTTATAAAACTACTCTTAATTTTAAGTTTTAATAGACACACAGACAGAAGGCATTGCAAATACTATTTTTTAGTGTTCGGGGGGTCATGAGACGTCGACATCCATCAACATTTCAGGTTAGATTTTTTAAGGTCGCAATACTTAAACTTTAATTTCCAAAAAGTTAAAAAATATATATAATTGCGTAATGATTGAAAGTTATTGATTTTATAATAATATGGTTCGAATAAAATATTTGTAATGCTAAGTAATTTAATATCTCAAATAGTTTCAGAGATATTATAAAAAATGTAAATTTACGCGTCAGACCGGAGCCCGTAAAGCCATTTTGCCGAAATATTGAGAGTAGACTTTTTTGGAATATTTATTAATGTTTATAAATGTAATTTAATCAAAATTGTTAGAACCGATTTTGAGAAAGTCGAGTTTTTCTCTTTTTGCCCTTCAGTAAACTACCCTTAATTTTAGGGGTAGACATCCGATCCAAAAATCCCTCAGGGCAACCTTATGAAAGCCTAGATATCAAGTTTTAGCTCAATCAGTAAAATAGTTTAGGCTCTAGTTGGAGGTGCAGATAGACAGACAGACGGAACTTCGAAAACCACTTTTTCGGATTCAGGGAGTCATGAAACGTCAAGATTTATCTAAATCTCGAGTTCAATTATTTTTACGATCACCATACTTTCTCTACCTGTAAGATAGAGAGAAAGTAAAAAGGCACAGCCCCGACGTACTGTCTTCGAATCGAAAAGTATTTTAACAGGTGGTCTGAATATTTCAAAGACATGGAACATATCTTAACACCAAGTCTCCATTATCCTACAATGCTGACGACACACATGAATCAAGTAAAATATCTTGAAAATAATAGGTTAAGTGACCCTTCCTTATGCCCATTTTTAAAGTAGCATGAAGAGGACATTATTCCAAATATCGACAAGCTAGTGACAGAAAAGTGGACACAAATTTCTGGTAAGAAAATTTAATATTTTCTTCACCATGTATAGTTGGTAAATTAATTGATTCTTTTAAAAATCTAAGTAAACATATATTTTTATATAAAAATGATGATTTTCTGTGATACAATGTGTGAGAAATAAAAGTAGCTAGTGAAGCATTTGTTTTTACTGTTTACTTATAATTTAAAATAATATCCTGTTCTTGTGTAAAGCCGTTGGTGTAGTATTGTAATGTTGATATTTAAAAATAATAAATTCATGCGGCTCCTTATGCTCCTTCGAAACGTGAAAGTGGCCCTGTCAAGGGTCTGGGTGTGAGACCGCTGCATTAGCGGCACAATTTTGTTGATGGCTTAGGTTAAGATAATAAACTTTTCGCTCTGGGTCAGCGGTGAGTACCAACTACCCCACCTTCCTCCAAACAAGGAGGAACACCCCAAATGTCCAAGGCCATTAAACCAGGGGTCAAGCTAAGACTTTGATTGGTGTATAGTTGTTAAGTTGATATAACTAGCTTCTAGAGTGTTCTTTTGGAATAAGTTTATCATATTGGGAACGTGACAGCTCTGCCCCAGTTTTCAAGTGACGGTCGAGGGAAGCAGCTATCTAGGGCAATAGGTCACCCAGTTCACCATGATGTAATTAGGGTAATTAGGTTAAATTGTAATAAATATTCTCAATTAATTGAGCTATTTATATTTTAATACAGATAATTAATTAATCCTAAGAAACATCGTAATTTACTATAACAGTGTAAAAAAGGAAAAATCAACGATATATATGGCTTAGCAGGGAAAACACATTTACTCGATAGGGCTGCGCTAAACGCCCTGTCCAGATGGGTACAAACAGGTCCTTTTTCCCGGGGATTACTTCAAACGCTCTACGGCTGGATAACATAAGTTAACTTTGACATGTCAATCAAATTATTGACCAATATTTTTAATAATATAAAACTAAGTACAATATGGTATGAACATGAATGAGAAATGGGAATCTACCAGCTATTAATGTGCATCGATAGAATCCTGATTAGGTTTACTAAAAGTTTTTTCCTAAATTGTTTTCCAATCTCCTTCCATGCAAATGCATGTAAAATACCTTGACATGTATAGGAAATGTACTCACATTTGCGAGGATTGGTAGTAATAAGCCATTCATTAAAAACCTATCAGCACACTCAACCGGGACTCAAACCTCAGGCTCCCCATTGTGAAATACCAGACTAGATTAGTTGGAAATTCAGACCACGTGCCTATCAGTGCAGATCCCACGATTAACTAATAGTTGTATTAATACAAAACTTATCCGTATAACCTGAACCGGTAGTAAGACGTTGCGATGCATAACATGATTTAAAACAAGACTTTATTTAGAAGTAAACATTCATACAATATACTGCCTTACAAAAGTTTGTTGGTCTTGATAGTAACAGCAACATAAGACATGGATTGAAGCATGACTACTTGAAAGTATATCTAGTACCTTTTATAGAGGTCTGAGTCTCTCTTAATGGAAATTGAATGGTAAGTTCACCGAAATTATGTAGTCATGATCCTTACCTATATTAGACTCGAATACCCTTTTCTAATATTTTTCCACAATTACTGAGCCCCAATGGTACTCGAGGGGTCTCAGGAGTCAGTCTTGCAATTTACTGGGCTTTGGAGGAGATAGATTCCTGAAATTAAGCTTGGTTCACTAAAGAAAAGGTGAGGGTTGGTTGTAGAGGAGATTCTAATTTGGTTAATTAATGAAGTGTTTCCATTCTCTCTTCACGCTAATTAGGATGTACTCTAAACTACTAATAATTAATCTGTAAATTAAACAGTTTATAATCAGAATGTTAGTTGTAACCATTGTAATAAATTCACAATTTCAAACTTATGCTTGATTTTAGAGAAATTATTATAGTAGTCTGTAGTATAACATTTCTACATCGAGATTATTATAGATCTTGAAGTTTTATGTACGCTCCAACTCTATTATGTAAGCCTCACCTTTTTTTGTAAAAATGTTAAATTTTTTAAGCTATACTGAAAATTTTCTATTTTTGGTATTGGACCTTTCCATTGCCAAATATATATTTACTTGTTTCTAGTTTTAATGTCCCGTGGTAGTTTGAAAATAATGACTTAGGAAAAATTAAAAAAAAAAAAAAA
>CABFVX010000028.1:439275-510867 GCA_902151425.1 Timema shepardi | reverse complement strand
AAAAAAACTATCTGCAACATTAGAATTTCTAAAATTCATGGATTTCAATAGGAAATGAAAACATATTATATTATTAAATTTATACTTAAGAGAATAGTTCTGTAAATCGAAATTATGGACGACCCTTTCATTCTAGGCGATTCAAAAACAAATAAACCAATCTTGATATTTTATGGCAAGAGAGAAAAACCAAGCGAAACAGATCAAATGGCCACGAGAAAAACCACCAAACGATGAAGCATCTACGATTCTATCTTTATTACCAAGTGAAGCGGTCCCGCACATAATGTGTGCTGTGTCTCGAGAAAACGTAAAGGTGCTTAGACACAACTTCTTCGTTTATGATCGTTTCGGCAAACATCCTCAGGTTAAAAACGGACTGACGGGAGAGTAAAACGCCGTATCTTCAAAGGATTCAACTTTGGGAGAGTGTATATCATTTCCTCTCAACACATATCCACGCTGAACAAGAAACGTCTCCAGACTTTTATTGAGAGATCACGACCTACGTTTTGACATTTTTCTCATTCACTTCTACGGATTTGAATGGTAGAAATTTTATTTTTCAATTATACTCTTGTTTTATGTTTTTGCACTCAGGAGAATTGACATCTATTTTAATGTCACGATGGAAATGATTTAGTACATGTGCATCCTCTTAACACAGTAAAGATAAAAAAAAAAGTGCAAATTTTACACTTCACCTCACTTGTGCTTATTTCATTTCAACTCTTAGGACTGTCGATTAAAATACGAATTAAAAATTCCTGCTTAGGTGTAACTATGCTATAGCTTACTTTGTGTTTTGATTTTTTCATTTGTCAACATAAATAATTTATGATTAATTAATGTATTAATACATTGCATTTTATAATTAAAGATTGACTTGTTATTATGTTTTTTTATAATTTGTGATTATCTAACACTTAAGGGGAATCTCTTGTAATGTATGTCTAAGAAAAAGATTTTTTACTAAAATATCTTGATATAAACATCTCAATTTATGGGATCACATATATTCGGAATACAAACATCTTAATAAAATGGTTACTTTTGCTTTATGATTTAACAACTAGTGTCAATTTATACAGTTTTAAAATATATATGGAGTGTCGTTCTTATGTTGGATACATAAGAAATAATCTTCATGTCTCCACATAGGGCCTTCCAATGGCGAGATTACTGTAGTTTACTAGTTACAAATATGATGATTTTGGATATCCAAGTGAGTGCATTAAATAAGAATGTGGTTCAGTATAAATATATCATAAATTTCCCAATTTAAGGGGAATAACAAAAGGACCTTAACGTGCTGTGATTAGACACACTCGACCCCACATTCCAATTTGGTTCTGCCGTAACATCGGATTTCATTATATCCTTTTCAGTTAGGTGACTTATTTATAAGCTATATTTGGTATGATGGGGAAACACATTATACAAATCATTTATCTTTACTAACTATTCAATTGTATTAAAACACATAAAATGTTGTCATTTGTATTTGTTTCATGACATTTTTATGGGGAAAATACAAATGGCGCCACTTTTATCTGCTTAATCTGGTCTTGTAGGACGTACCAAGTCATTGAATACCCTTAATTTGTTAATCTTTGAAGTACAATTGAACAATTGAGGGGCGTTAAAAATATCTATCACGATTTGTTAGGCCAAAGATTTGACTTAAAATACTTGTATTGTTGGGCAATCGTAAGTTGCAATAAGATAAAAGTGAAGTATGTAGAGATGTCAAGCTGTGTTATTTAAGTCTTAATGGAACGTGTTGTTTTGTAAAATCTTTGACCGGAGGGTGTATCACAAAACATACCAACCCGGGTCAAAATTAAGAGCAAAATCTTCGATAAAAATAAATAAAATAGGATACAAAAAATTTCGTCCTCTACCATTATCAGAATACAATGTTGTCATTTTAATAATTATTATTAAGTTTCATAAGATATAATCGTGAGCAATTCAAATTTAAGATCTTGTCTATAATAAGTTTTAATATATGTATTTATTTTATAATAAATTTAAAAGTGGACTGAAGCCGATATGAACACAGGGTGTAACTGATTGTTGCATTTCCATGTATTCCGTTCTCATATTGGCATTAAATTACTCTATTGGAATGAGCATGAAGAAGTTAGAATTTTTAGGGGATGAACTGCCATTTTACTGATAATAAAGGGGTGAATCATCTATTAAATAACACCCTACGCACACCTGGATGGGATTCTAAGCCCAACATACCCACCACTGATAAACTAAACTAGATGAGATTGATGCTCAGTTCGCAATCCGGTTCATAAGGTTTAAGTAGTCAATTCTTACCATATATTGAATTCCCGGCGAGAGGGATTGGTTTGAATCTTAACCGGGTGAATTGCTGATGGTTTTCCACATGATGTATTTCTGTGGTTTCCACATCCCAATCCAATTTAATCAGGGGAATCTTTTTTGAATTACCCTCCAAAAACCTACCCTTTGGCATAATTCATTAATAGCCTTGGAGAATAGTGTACTAATTTAAAAATATATATTAGACGTAACTAGTTACATCCAATTATAATTTTTAAATCCAAATTAAACACCTTTATTATTTTGAAAACAAACAAATAGCTCGACTATAAAAATTGTTAGATCTATTTTTAAGCAAAATGTGGAAAGTGATAAAACATATACCATAATATTTAACAATGTCTTATTAAGTAAATATAAGTGTTTTGTTAAATTTATATCAAGCCATTAATTATTAATTGAATTTATATTTAGAAGCGGTGCACATACATTTATAACAGCTATAGCTTAGTAAAACCTAGCCTTAACTTGACTTTACAAAATGTTGACTATTTAAATGCTACGTTTAAGTGTCTCGGGAATAAGATCCATTAAAACATTAACTCTGCTTTATGTAAATAACCTATTTTAATAATGACTACACCATCAATTATTAAATCCCCTTTGCCAGCTGTCGATCAAGAATCAAGATCATTGTTTGTTGATAACTGAAATTAACTACTAATTAAGTGGTAAGATTGAAATGTCATATATTTACCATAGTAAGAAGGGAAACATTTCAAGTATCTATTAAACAAGACTGATTAGTACTGATCACCTTGTTGATTAACATAAAACTATTTATAGAATGACTATTTTTTTAAGAGCTTCTTCAATCCACACACTTCTGGTTGTTTTATTTTTAAGACCACCGGTTTAATTTTATATTCAGCAGGTTTAATCAGATAAACTTTAAAATGGGAAATGTTAATAGGTTAAAATAAACATTTCGTAAGACAAGATTAGCTTCTTCATCACGAACTTTATTTTTTATACTTAAAGTAAAAAAGAAATAATGGATTTTCCTTTTAAAACACATGTTTGTAATTTAAGACAAGGTAGTAAAACGTAAAGTATTTGACGCTTTAGAACCGTTACACCACACGTTCTTCTGGGTTCATGCTGAGGCAGAAAAACGGGCGTAAATAGTCAGGTTTAACACTTACCCCCGAAAGAGATATGTTGCGCCAGTAAACCGGTAGGAGAAAACGCGGACACAATTACTGATTCATTACAGTAGTAAAATACTGCGACGATCCCACGTACAGATTCTGTATGTAGTTTAACATTCTCCCACCCTAAGCCTTAAAATCTTATTATAAAATCAGGAAAAGTAAGTAAACTTATTGGTTTCCTGCCACACTATATGCCTGGTTTACTTGCGACTAGCAAGCTCCTTATTAAAGGGGACCTCAAAACCAGCCGAATAACGAGGACATTAAGTATACGACTAGGTTAGATCCATAAATCTTATTTAATTGCTATTTTTTTGCATTCTTCAACTATCAGCAGAGAAATTTGGGATCAGTGAAATAGTTTTTTTCATTTTAAAATGATTATTAACAAAGTTCTAGCTTTTAATATATGATCAAATGATTTCACGGGTCTAACTCCGTTAGTTTATAATGCCGGGATCAGGATCAACTTAACTTAAGAGTAATACAAGGGATAATTTTCACGTTAAGTGAAGGTACCATGAGGGAAGCGCAAGGCTACCGCACAACTACGCGTCTGCGTGTATCGAGTTAAACTACTTTATTTTCCTATCGATGTTATATGTTAACCGGAGAGTTAGTGAGACAACCTTTCCAGAATTTAAGACTTTGGACCTTGGAAATATTCATAAGTGAAAAATCAGTACTTATTTGGATTGAGATAACAAATAAAATAAATAATAAGCTAAGTATTTTCCGAGAAAACACGCCTTTGAGGTGACAATTTGATTAAGTGATTGTGTAGGCCTGTACAAATTACACCTGGTCAACGATTTGAGCTCTGTACCTATGAATATCCGGGAAATACTCCTTTTCAGTATGCTATACCCCTAAATAAACTTTCCATCTTGAGTTTAGGTATATATAGAGTAATGTAAAATTAATTATGTGTACATCCTGGATAGCTCAGTCAGTGGAGTGGATGGAGCGTTAAGCCTGATGCACAAGTTTCAAAACCCTTTTGAGGTGTCATTGTGCTTAATTTAAACCACCTGAGTAATTTTGTAGTCAAGGCTTTTTTCGAAATAAATAAAATAAAAAGTTGATATTGGCATAATTATATAATATCTATGTTTTAGCACAAGGGCTATTTAAAGGCTTAGTTCATGGTATAAAGATGAGGTAAATAATTTTAGGAAATACACTCAAATTAGTGTTGAGAATACATGATAAAAACCCAAAGTGATACATCACATCTGTAAAACCACCCCTAGTGCATCGGGCCAAGATTCGACCGTTTGAAAGTCCAGTCAGTTTAAGGTCCAACATTTTGTATTTTGTATCATGTGGCTATCGGTGAGGGTATTTGAGTCCCTACACCATAACTTTAAGATATTCGTAAAAGTTGCATATCACCCTCTTCCACCCCAATCAAGCAAACAACCACTTACAGAAACAACAGTGGATAAGTAGATATGATTGAAATATCATTATTTACCTCACATTATAGGCTACTCATATAGCAGTTCAACGTTAGATTTCGTCCCCTGTTTGAAGGGTAAAAATCCTCAAGCTTCAGTACTTATAATTGAAATGGCAATTCTGAAGCGTTAAAATCACTAGAATCATCAATTAGAACTTCCTATAATGAAACTGTTTTAAAATACCTTTAGTTGTTTGAGGAAGATAATATGAATATGTGCTTCTAGCAAGTTATCCAATTCTTATAACTGAGACATTCAATGTTAAATGTCGTTTACTGTATTAAAATTAAATAATATACTTAATCTCTAGTTTAAAAGTAACTCCAGATAATATAAACCTGGATAAAATATATTTGTTCAAAACCCTGTTAATATTAATAACTTAAATAATTGATTAAATAAATTAATTATAAGCCGAAAATTAAATATGATAATATAATTGGGATATATTAATAGCCTTTACCTCCATTTTGGAGTGAACCATATTCTAAAATTACCAAACTCTTCTTAAATTATGGTTAACGTGATATTTTCTAAAGATATTAAACGCCTCTCAGCGCTCCGGTAATTGTCCCACTTAAATGACTAATTTAGAAAACATAATTAAGTTAGTAACAAATAGCGTTTGGATCTCATTACGGATATGACTTGTACAAAAATATATATATATAAAACATAAGTTCAAAAATATCCCATTAGGCCTCGTGTAACTAAATGAGGATAGACTATGTGGGTTGCACGATGATGTGCGGACAGTATGATTAGTACTAAATAGTTTTCCATTCATACTGCACCAATAAGAAGATATCATTGGGAATACCTAGACGCAGATAGGATAAACACAATCAAATTGATCTAAACGAGATGGAGTGTAATGTAATGTGTAATAAAGTAGGGTTAAAGCGTGTCACTAATCTTTTTAAGTGTGGGGTGTGTTTTTTCAACAAACTTGTTTCAAAATAAACATTTTTGGGACTTTATTTCAAAATTTCAGTGTTCGCCTGTATAAAATACCATGTATTTATTAAATTTTAACTGAGCTATTAGTGTAACTTTAATTATTTTCAATAAATACGTCAAAGCTATGTTAATAAAATGGAGAAAGTTACCCAACAGAGTCTATTTTTTTAAGCTAAAGTTTTAGTCAGTGCTGTACAAATGATTTCCAAGCAAAATAAATATAGTCCAAATAATTAAATACTAGTTTTAAACCCTCTTGAGGAGTAATTTGATCAAATGGATGTTATCTGTTCTACTACCGAGGAATGAAGTAGTAATATTGGTTTTAATACTGAGGGATAAAAAGGGTATTATATTTTTTAATAGCTAGTAATGAAGTAGGATTTTCTGTTTTACTACAGAAAAATGAAAGAGCGCTATTTGTTTTAATACCGAGGAATGAAGTAGTATTTTGTCTTATTAACGAGGAATGAAAGGGTATTTTTTTAATACCTCCTAGAATTAAGGTAGGATTCTCAGTTCTACTTCAGAAGAATGAAAGAGTGCTGTCTGTTTTAATACCAAAGAATGAAGTGGTATTCTGTCTTACTAACGAGGAATGAAAGGGTGTTATCTGTTTTAATACCGAGGAATGAAGGTGTGGTCTATTGGAAGCAAGCTGACGGGGGAAGATGTAAAGAATGTTAATAGGAGTTAGTAAATCACCTAGCTAGGTGTAGCCACCGGCTACCTGGTGTAACCCGTGGCGATCAAGACTTGCTCTATCTCTACTCTATCTCCAATGGGAACCTCACTCGTGGGTGGAACTGGAAAACACCCACTTTAGCGAACAACAAAACACTCACCACACTTTATAACAAGAGTTCCTAACCAGTGAAAGATGAGAATATTTCTTGATGGTTGTTGTGGGTCTTTTGATAGATAGCTTTAAAAAAAATCACTTCAATGATGCTCTAATATTTTATTTAACGGAAATGAAATTTAAAAAACAATGCTTACTATATAATGGATAGAAATACAATTTTGAGAGTTGTTCTTTTTATAGGTTTAGTACATATTTAACTGACTTTAAAAATGGCGTTTAAAACGTTTGGTCCCCATCGGTTTCCATAAATAAAGCAAACCTGGCTTTACTATCTTGGAGAGGGTGACTAAAAGACCATAAATATTACTTGCATCGATGTAAGCATGTATCTGAAATGTAATTTTGGAGCATTAGTGGATGTAGGGGAAGGAAAGCGAGTACAGGAGAAAGTTAAATATAAGGGAGAGGGGCCTATAGCTCTAGCTAGTACTTAAACAATATCTGAATAACACTACTCGGTGGCGTAGTTAGCTAACGCGCTAGTATCTTGTTGAGATAGACTGCCGAGGGTGGGGAGACCGAGGTTATAGTCTTGGTCAGGTGAACTGGGATTGGTTTTTGACTAAATTACTTTCCATTCTCCCTTAACAGAAATGTGGATTCACTCTCTAAAATTCAACCCTCCCTATTCCTAACCCACAAGTGTAATTAGTACTTAAGCGTACAAATCGAACTCTTAGTAAGACGCGGTAATAAATAAATAAAATATTATAAGAATATATTGGACTGAAGTAGTTATTTTGTCCCTTACATCAGGAAGGTATATTCATACATGATTCAGTACTGAATTCAGTTTAAGTCATCTATTACAACCCGTTTTGGTGGTCACATGGTCTATATACTAGAGCGTTACTCTAGAAATATAACGTATTGCTGATAACGAGGGATCGGGGCCCGAATCCCGGCTGGGTATATTGAGGGTATTTTTTCCTAAATGGTTTTACAATTTCCCTTAACACAAATGGGGCACATTTTCTCTAAATT
Source organism: Timema shepardi (assembly GCA_902151425.1). NCBI lineage: Eukaryota > Metazoa > Arthropoda > Insecta > Phasmatodea > Timematidae > Timema > Timema shepardi. Next base: position 503,080 of record CABFVX010000028.1, on the reverse strand, counting down.
AAATATCCCTCATCCCTAACACATTAGAGTAGCTAGTAGGCAACACAGGCGCATAGCCTAAACAGCTAGTAAAAAGTGGTGCTGAATATATAAATATGTATGTGTGAATAAACTACGATGGCTACTAATGGCAAACCAAGTAACTATCATATAAATTATTATTATTATTATTATTATTACTATTCTCACCGCGTCTTGCTACCCGTTCGAGTTGTACGCACTTACGCTAATGTGTAATGGTAGGGTGCTAGCGAGATGAAATGGAGGACCTACATTTTAACGTGGAATCCAAACCACGGTGGGCTCCTGGCATTCCACACATTCACAAGATCTGATTAGTACACATCTTGTCAAATGTGAAGGAAGGGCTTGTAAATTAGATAAATCTGTGCCGGGAGCAAGGATTGAACCCCAGACTCCCAGCACATAAGTCTGACACCTTACACCTATAACATGTAAATTTGTTCGTTGTTTGTCAATAACTTAGGCTATAGTTGTTAGTGATGTCTGATTACAAACTAATGAGCTGAAAATACACAAATTGCACTACTTTATAAAAAGTGGGAAGCGATTTCCCTATTTTATGAAACAAAAATAAAATTATTTTTTGGATGTTTTAATAAAACGATTTGATATAATTGATTTTGATTTCTGGACGTGACAATTCAAAATAATACATGTTTGTTTTAAAATATACATAATACGTTTAAGTTATAAATACACACCATTTTCTGAAAATAGTTATATTTAGTTGGTAAACTTAACTACTACTAAAACAATATTTAAATAAAGTCAATGGGAAAGATCGTCATATTTACCGTACTCCTAGCAGTTACAGCACTGTTTGCCATATTAATTTTTTGATTTTAAAATTTTACTAGATAGAAACATGCCGATAATTTTCGCCTACATTGAGTTGAAAAAAAACTATTTAAATATATCAAGCCACTTCATATGTAATGCGGGATTGGTAAACTTCTGCATAACGTATTATTACTCAAACACGCAACCCTATTAATGGAAAATTCATAAAATATATTTGATAAATTTAACACCCTAACTTTGGAATAATTAGGCAAAATAATCTCGGGAATTAAACATAAAATTGATAGCAAAATCAATATAACCATTTGCGCACTCCCTGAAATGCGACACATTTACCTTGACTGTTTACACTATCATGATACCTTACAAGCTAGAGTCTGCTGGAATAAAACCAGTATTTTGGACACCTTATTATGCTAACTATCCAGGATACCCACATAGCTACACTCAATGAGTAGATATGAGGTTGGTAGAGATTAAAGAAGAAAACGTACGCTCATTTTCTTGGGAGCAAAGTATAAAACCATGTAGGGAAAACAAACATATTCAGTACACTCAGCCTTGATTCCAGCCCCAGCTTTCCCATAACCGAAAATCCTGTCCATCTCAAGAGTGATGCCATAGACCAGGGCTGGGGAACCTGCGAGCTTTTGAGGTGTTTGGTACGCCCTTTTCATATATTCTTTTAATCAATTATACAGATTATCCACCTAAACGTAGCCCGGCTCCAAACGTACTCGTATGGAGGAAAGGACTCTTAGAATTTACCCGTAATATTCAAGGTCAGTCGTACCCACCTAGAAAGTGTCGGTTCAAGCAAGATGTGCAGTAAGCAGTACAATGCACGCGGAAACTTTAGCAGACTCTATTTTCCATGATCCTTTGCACGTTTCTAATGTGGGACTACTTTGACGTGGGACATCCTGTATATCTTTATCGCTTGGAATTAAAAAAATCTATTTCATGTATTTTAAATAATTAAAATAAAAAATACTTATTTTTAAAGCATAATGTTAAAAAGACAATTAAATGGTCTTATATCTGTGATTGACACGCTTTCATATTTTGTAAAAAATGTACAGTACTCTACTTGAAGTGTGCAGCCTTGCGAGGAATCTGTGAATTTGCATGCAGCCTTCCAATGCAAAATGGGCCACCCAACCTCCATGCTTGCGAATACCGATTTGAGTATCAAAAATGATAACTCCAATATGATGGACATTTGGAGAACCTTTCAGAAAATACATAGAATTTCTTTCGGTCAGGATTGATTACATTTTACTATTTTACTAGTAGTACCTATTATTATATACATATTAGTAATATATATCAAATGTGTCAAGTCCTTATCTGATTACTTTACTTAGAAATAGGGTAATGTAATTTAAAAAAAAATAGTTGCCAGATATGCTCATTTGTTGGAAGATTGGGGTATAAATACTAGACAGATAGATTTACTTTTTATGTATTTAAGTTCTGCAGAGGTGGCTTTTGAAAGATAGTATCAATACCGATTAAATAATATTAATAATATGGTTTTTCAATTAATACTATTTGAAAACTAAGAATTTAGGAAAATATTTTGTGCATAAAGGGATAAAGATAGGGTAAGGTGAAGAAAGTTACATAATGATGAATTGCACAACATATACTCATCACCGGATAATGTTAGAGTAATTCAATTTCACAGGTTATGGTGGGCAGGACATGCAGTGTAAATTGAAAGAAGTCTAACCGCTTTCAAGGTATTAACTGGTGCATCCAATGTAAAGAGACCATTAGGAAGACCTAGAGCCATATGGAAGAATAACATTAGAATATAATTAAACGAGATAGGGTGTAGTGAGGGAGACTGAATAGGACTAGCTCAAGATAGGGGTCGACCGCGTCCTTTTATAAACGTGACAGTACACCTTCCAGCTTATAATGTCATGGAATAAGTAAGTATTGGTTTTAAATATTTACCTCAAATATGATATAGCTTTGTTTTCTAAAACTATGATCATACTATGCATACATATTATACCCCTGAGATTAATTGCTCTAAGTTTGTTTATTGGTTTTAGTCAGCACGTCTCTCTCTATCCAAAATATCCACATTTAATTATACTACTTGAATTAAGATGAGTAAGGTAGAAGTTAGACGAAATGTACTAGTATTTGAGATGAGGTAATGCTGATAGCGTTAGCCGCGGGCCCCAATATTCAACGGGAAGGCCAACCTCTACTTCACGGAGCCGGATCTGCACCGAGATAATCCCTCACTCCGGCAGCATGGGCATCGCTAGCGACAGAACCCATCCTGGTCCTCGTGATAGAAGAAGCAGCCACCTTGCTCCTATGCTTGGCACTCAAAGCCAAATACGATGAACTCCCAATAGGCAGGGAAAAGCATCAAACCGCACGTCTGCTGAACATCACGTAAGATACCCGGTCCTCCCACCAGACGTACGGGACATTGTGATGTATCGAGTGGACTTACTCTATATCACCCTAACACGCGGATGGCCCATCACGCAGTGGGGGACGCTTCGGGGGACTAGGGAGTCTACAGACCGACCTTCATCCAACCACCGAGATTCCAACCTCCGCCCGTCATCTACCGGAAACGCCAAGCAAGCACTCCCTTCGCAGCACTCGGAGGACGAGCGCAGAGCAGAGGAAGAAGAAGGTGAGGAAATAGGCGAATAAACATCTAAGGAAAAGATTTCTATTCTTATTTATGTAAATTGTATTCAATGTATTCATGTATAAGAGGTAAATAAAGAGCTTAAAGGCGGTTCCCCTTCTCGCCGCTGGCTGTCCTTCCGGACCTTCCATCCTCCGCTTTTTCCGCAACAGCAGCGAGTATATATGTGTAGAGTGGAGGGCCAAGGATCGCAGTCGCAGGATTGAAGGGGACCCAACAACCCAAACAGGGATTTGAACCCTAACCTCTCCATTACATGCTAATTGGTCTTTATTTTACATGGCACCAACACGAGTAACTAAATTGTTAAATCTAATATATCTCTTACCACATTTTGTAAATAGATTTGTTTAGATACTGTCTACGCCAATAAGTGTAAATAAATCTAGTTCATTTAAGTAGGAATGTGTATTTTGTAGTAAAATACTCGAGGAAAGACATATTAATTTTATAACTATGAAGTATTTGATATTAATTTTCTCAATTGAATTATTAAAACGTCACAATACTTTCCTTATAGTGCTCCAACCAGGCACAATAGGCGCTCAAACTAGACCCGATATCAAAAGCAAAGGAATAGCGTGCCTTTCTCCCTCCTACACTTTTCTCCAAGCCTTTGTATCTCTCTGCTTAGGTTCGTGTTTTTTTTTACAAAACTAAAGCAATGGACACAAATTATACATAGCCTAACATGGAAATCGTACATCCAATAAGAATTACTCAAACTTAATTTAAACTTAATTTACTACTATTATCTTGCCAAATTTAATTTATTTACACAAAACATAATATATTCCACCTAACTCCCAAACACTTTGATGTGAAGGACAAGACTGGACTAAGTCAGCGATAATAATGGTGCGAACATTTTTTTTCAAATATAGCTAGGAAAAGTATCATAAAATCATAAAATTCATTTGTCTGTTAGTCGAGGCTAGGGGAATAATAGCAGTGCCGAGACATAACTAACATTATTTCAATGACTAACCCAAGTTTTATAGCATAAGTTCCTCCGAATGATCAGATTTTCTGCAGGTGTGCCATTATCTAGCGGTAAGTTCCTTTGGAGTAAAGGCAAAATGGTGGGTTGGACATGCAATTATCCATAGTATGGATGCGAATTGTATCACTTGTCATTCATATTTTATTTTATTTCATTTGTCGTTTATTTAAACGTATAATTTTGGCTCACTGACCTGGGCCCTAGAGGTCCCTAGCCTAGTACCAGGGTATCAATAACCACCTCCTTATGGTGGGCCTGGCCGCAAACCTAGAACATTCTTAACATTCAGTTAAAATAACGACCAAGCACTGTTAAAATGGTAATCCGTTTTACACCAAATATATTTATTTGATCAGCCTCGCATGTAGAGCTCATGAACCATAAACCTTATTTGAATATGAAAATACACAAACGGCTAAGCAGAATTAAACATGTTAATAATGTTGAATTCACTTTGAAAGGGCTTATAAATATCAGCCAATTCGGTAGGAAAAGTAAGGGTGGTCTAAGGGACTTTCGGGTTGGCAGAGGCTGATACATGATCAACGCTGGTTTTAGGAAATCATATGTGGCTCACGGTGACAAGAAAATGGAATAGCGATGGCTCAAAGTGCACTTCTTACTCAAGTTTTACTCTTCAGACAGTGGAGAGGCGTACTTGTATATGATGCTATCAAAGGTAAGAGTTGAAAATGATAGAAATTAAATTAAAGATACACTGACCGTCATTGGCTTGTGTGGGAATTTCTTACCGTTCACGGGGAGTAATATTCCTTATATAAATACCTCTAGATACATAATATTTATGTATTAATCTGGTTTTCGTTTTAATTTGTATCTTTGTTAACTTGCGATATATGACAAGAAGTTTTAATCTACGTTAAAATCATGGCATGAATAAATGTGTCAGTACATGTGTTCAGACTAGGTAGAAATTCATTATAACATTTGTTTGTTTTATTATTTCATTACCATATAAATAAGATGCCGTTTAGGATTGTTCATACCAGGGAACGAACAATGCTCATCAAGCTAGCACGTGCACAAACAAACATGATATACTTCTGCAATTTTTTTTTTACAACATATTCATTTTACTTTACGAATTGATGCAAAAAAACATCGAGATTAAGTATAAAAAATCAATGTCCAGAGTGCGTGATATAAGCATTTCACACCTTGTTAGCGGGACAACGTTTATTGTGTGGATTCAATAGTAACACTCTTAACAATGGTCTTTCTAGTCAAAATGATACAATTTTATTTTGTTATCAAATTTGCCTACTGTGTTATAATCAAGGGCTTAATCTAACGGGTTAGAGTGAGGAAGACATTATAGATAGAACTGGCCTGTTAAAGTGAGAAAAAAAGGTTAGAAAGGTTACAGAGATTTCAACCCCATCCTTCTAAAAATCAGTGCGAATCTAATCTCTTGCACCACACATGCACCAATTCACATGTCAAATAGAATATGTTTAATTAAGAAGGGTTATAGCGAGAGGAAAGTTAGTACAGGCACAAAAAAACAGTGTGATGAAAAATGTTTTAATAAGTATTGTTTTATTTTTCTCTTAAACAAAACTAATGAATAGCAGGCCTACATCCATAACATTCTGAGAGCTTGAAAAAAAAGCATTCTTTTGTCATAAAATATCCGTAGCTTCTCAGTTTATGTTGCATACATTAGTATTTGTAGGCTAGTTTTAGACGGGAGTTTGAAGAAGGGCTCCTATAAGTAAATAATTTGATCATTTAACCAGAAAGCCATCACAATAAAGATATACTAAGAGAAGGCATTGAATGTACTAAATTCAACCCATAATCACCAACTGACCATTTTAGATAAGCATTTAACTATATGATTAGTTTAGGTCTAGGAGAACGAGTGTGAGGGAACCGTGGGTAAGCTGCTTTGGAAAAATATATGAGCACACAAAATGAATTAAGTTTTAAACTAAGGAAAAACATGCCATATTTGGTCAAGATTAACCATTATTTTATTGTCTAGTTGATTTGGAAGAGTTAATAATTTCCAAAATCTAATTTGTAAGACTAAGATAATAAAATTGAAATTAATTATCAATACGTTTCCTCAAGTATCATGAAAGGTAGTATATAAATCAGTATTAACCCATTGAAATTTATGGTAATTGTATCAGAATGAGTATCTGTAAAATTTGGTATAGGCACACCTCTAATAAAAATACTTTTTTCTCTTAATTTACACCAATTTACTTTCGGCGAAGGATAGAAATCAGACACCCACAAGTGGATACGTAGACAAAGGAATTAATATCGTTTAGGCTGATTTTCCTGTGTCAGAGTTTTGGGCTCAATTCACGGCCAAAATAAATAATTTTTTAAAAATGGTTTCCACTCTACCTCCTCTCAAATAGGGGTTATCCCCCTAAGTGTAAACATTCGAATAGCTCGGGTGGATGGTAAGATGCTGATTATGGGTAGTAAGCAACCAGCCATAAGTTTAAGCCATATTCACAAAATTAATATATCTTTACAGGATTCATAGAAAAATCTTTCCCTGCGAATAGCAATAGTTCAGTTTGAGTTAATTCAAGATTACCAATTTGTTTTTGTCACGTTAAGGTAAAGTGTATGGATCAAAACGAAGTGGTAGGCCATTTAAGACTTGGCTAAATGTCGTAGGAGAATACGATAAAAAGAGAAACATTAAGAGCTTTAAGAATAAAAGAGCATGACTTACTGTATGAATGTTGTTGAAACAAGGGAAGTATGCAAGAATAGGGAAGTGGGAGAAAGTTAGTGAGGATGGATTCAGTGCGAAGTTGTTTTTTTGAACTATACTCACAATTTCTTGGGTACCCCGTAAGGAAATGGTGTTATTAGGTATGTATGTAGGTTATTTACATATAGTAAATATCTTTTGACATAATAATTAACAAGTAAGAATCTTGACACAAAGCATATCTTGTTCGAAAATAGTTATTTACCCTATCTACAGCTTCTATTCCTTAACAGCTTATTCGTAGAACATTTTCGCACTTCCACGACATTTTCACGGCGTCCTTAGAATGATGTATCTTCCTTTGGTGAATTTTCTGACTGTGACTTGGGACTTAGCAGGCCAGTAGAAACTGTTGAAATAGTTGGGGGATCACCCCTTACCCACTGGACCGATAAGGCCCACATCACACTCAGACAGCTTGATGCTTCTTTATTCTTCGTTGCTTCAGAGGTTATCTTGGGTCACCAAGTCCCGTTCTTAAATTATCTTCTATCCAGTTGAATTATGGTAACAATTACATGATCCATAAAACATAAAAAGTTATTTAAGTATAATTTTTTTTTTTAATTTTCCCACCCTAATTCTTCTCAAATATGGGTAATTTTCTCCTAAGTGTAAACATACGAATAGCTCGGGTGGATGGTAATATGTTGAGTATGGGTAGTAAGCAACTTGACATAAGTTCAAGCCATGCTCACAAAATTAATAAGCAATAATAAAACTAAAATACAAAATATCTGGCAAAAGTTTTACGTATTCTATTTAATCGTATAACCAATTAACGTCTTCACATCTCAACACACACGCACTAGATCCCACACGATTGTGAACTGAAGTTGACAAATTATCGCATATACATTTCTCAGCAAAGCCAACACCTTACACGCAATGTCTTATATTTAAAAAAAAATATAAAACAAATTTAAAGCTACAACCATAAATAAACCACAAATCTTCATAAAAAAATTACAATCGAAAAATTCCAAGATTTATTTAGTGATACGATATTTATATTGTTCTATACTCAAGTTAACAAGATGAGATTGGTGGGTTTTTAAGAAGTAAACCATCGATATCTGGAGAAGAGGAAAAGCTATTAGCGTAAGGTAAGCCTTCCTTGCCTTTCTCATGATGAACCTGGCCAGAATTGGAAATATATCCGGCCAATTCATGATCCAGTGCACCAACACTTATATAACTCTACCGGTAGTAACATGCCATTATGTTTTAACAGAATTCAATTTTTGGCTAAGTTGTACAATATGTTTTAATTTAGCATGAAAAACATACATATATGATGTAATATAATAATAATATAGGCACTATAATTTGATTCATATATGAAAAGATTGGTAATAGTAATTACAGGTTATGATATCTTATAAAGGCATAAATACATCATATTTGTGTTTATAAGATATCATAACCCGAAATTACTATTACCAATCTTTTCATATATGAATCAAATTATATTGCCTATATTATTATTATTATTATTATTATTATTATTATTATTATTATTATTATATTGCATCATATATCTATGTATTTCATCCTAAATTAAAACAAATTGTACAACTTTACCAAAATTGAATTCTATTACAAATAAACTTAATCGTTCCTTGTTATACTATTAAAATGTTTTTTCATACCATATTGATTATGTTTTTACTGATATTTATATAATGTGACACAAAATGGTCAAACTTATAACATTCATAGAACAATGCCGTTTAGAAATTTAACACATTTAGGAAAAATTGCTAGTGTAGATGAGATTTTATAGAATATTAATTTGAAGACTATATAATTTAATCGTTCATATGTATGCACACTGCGTTTACACTAAATGGTGCAAAGCTTCAATTTCATGGTTTCAATAATAGCCTATCCTAAAATATATGGTCATAGCGTGGTCCATCAATGAACGACTGACTCTTTTTAGAGTTAACCAAATTCCAATATCCAACTTTAAGTTTTAGATTTATCTTTTATAAACATAAAAATCTATTTTTTTAATCAAAGATTATTAATAATATTGATACTACTATATGGTTTGGACAGCATAAATCAACATGGATATATCCATACACAACTTAACCTACTCATTTTTATTTGAACACTGGAAACATTGAACAATCAGAACCAAAGCTAATTTCTGTTATGAAAAATTGCAATTTTAGAACAATTACTAATACTACCTCAATGCATTCATTTGTCTCATCCAAAATTTTAGTTAAGCTAGTAGCATACCTATATTCAAAGTTAAGCATCAATGAAATGACTCCTTACATGGCCCATAAAGGCTATTTTGGTGACATTGGGATTACCCCTGTTGGAGTACCTGGGTGTAGGGTAACTTTTATAATCAATTTAATGAACTGATATAATTAAATGGTAAGAAAGGGTACTATAAATAATTTATAGTATTTCAAAATTGTATATGTCTTTTTGGTGTATAAATACATAATTATTTTTATAGCTATATTACTATATTTTTATGAAAATCATTTTTTTCAATAAAGAATAACATTACAAATACTTACAAAGATTATGATTTTTTGAAAGTATTTGACATCATCCCACATGGCACCAAGTCTGAAAAAAAATGAAAAACATAATTATTAATACAACTTTTAAAACAATTTCTTAAAGCATAGTTATTTTAAGCATTTTGTGATGTCTTAGGCTCTTAATTCACGTAATTTGTTGAAATCCTATATCACGATTCATGTCCTATTAACTAGAATATTATATATGTTACGGGTAGTGTGCAAAATCTTAATAATGTTGGGATTAGCAGGGATATGTCAGCATTTTCCAAGTGCAGTGGATAAATTAATGAAAGAAAACATTTATCTCATAACCAATGACTTACTTTAAACCTGACTCAGTCAATCTAGCTATGTTACCCGTCCAACTTGTCTCAACATGTCGGGAATAATTCCCACATTATTGGCGCTAGATGATTCACATAGAGATGACGTCATTAAAGTTGCAACAGAATGGCCCCTGATTACGTCAACTGTGACCTACTTTAAGCCAGTTTTAACATGTCAGGAAAACTGTCTGCCATATTTGCGCCAGATGACACATTATAGACAAGAGTCAGTGACCTCTGTTTATAGTTGCTCAAACGATAAAAGGAAAGGAGAGGTAGGAAATTCTATTTTCAGAGTTCCCAGAATTATACTAATGTGATTACGTCATCTAGGGCACATAACCTCAGAGATGGGAAGGATAATGTAGGAGGTATGATGTCTTGGGGTAACCCCTGGAAGGGAAAGGAGAGGGGTATTACGTCACTATGGAAAGCTCAGGGATGGGTTGGGGGCATGGGAGGAATATTACAATACCATCTTTAAATCCAAGGGGAAGCCATGCACCATTTTTACTATGATAACTCTGAAGGCACAGATTGAGAAGGTTAATTTAGAGAATACCGCGAATAAAATACACTTTCATTCATTTGACATGATTAATGAGTTTAAATATTTATTAAAAATTTTAACTTGCAAAAACTATATTAGAGTGAAAATTAAGAAAATAATACAGTCGGAGAAATTCATACTTTTACTCGGTCGGTAAGTTGTTAATATCCCTCTTGCTGTCAAGGAATATTAAACTCAGAATATGTATACACATTTTTTTTTTAGGTAGTTCTTTATGGGAATGAAACTTGATATATTACCATGTATGACGAAGATAAATTTAGTGTGTTTGAAAACAAGGTGCTTAGAAATATATTTGGTAAGAAGGGAATAAAGGTACTGGGGAGAGGAGGAGGTTACATAGTAACATAACCTTTACTCATAACAATACAATGATAGGATAGTCAAATGTCACTGATTACGTTGGGCAAGGCATGTGGCGTTGATGGGAGAATCTAGTACAATGTTAAGGGTACTGACTGGCAAACCCCATGGTAAGAAATCCATGGGGAAGACCTGAATACAGATGGGAGGATAACATTAGAATGGACCTGAAAGATGTAGGGTGTGATAAGGTGTAATTAATAAAACTAGCTTAAGATAGGGATAGGTGGCGTAGTTTTGTAAGTATGGCAATAAACTTTGAAGTACCTAGTGCCAAAGGTTAACTAAGTTATAAACCAAGAAGACTTCAGGTTACCGCATCCATAATACGACGCTTGGTTTGAGCTGAATTACTAAGTCACGCTATCCGTTCAAAGGCTGTACAAATAATTGTAACGTATCAAAGGTTTATGCCTCCTTTATGAGTCCAGCCGGTAGAGATCAACAAGACCTCGTGATCAGTGGATCTAAGTTCAATCTTGCAATATTATTTATTGACGATGATTTGGAGTTTGAGGTTTTAATCTCGGCCAGGTTATTTTTCACATGTGATTTATCTCCCATCTCCTCTTCTCGCAAATGTGGGTCCAAGATTTTTTTCAAACTACCTTCCCCCTTCTATTATCCTTATTCTTCTTAATAGGTCAACAAGCAGAAGGTTGGCTTGATTTGATTTCAATCCATCCTGTGCTGGGCATGCACTGAATAAACCCTTCGATTGGATATTACCTGCACCATCTTATATGAATCATATGCACTAGAGGAGGCCCAGGCAGGGTGCTAGTCTCCCATTGCCTTCCATACTGAATTTTTATGAGCGAGCGCGAAAGGGCCAACGAATTTTGTCGTGAAAGGTCTTTTCACATAACTTCCAGATTTCTTTTAGATACCACAACTAACATGGGACAAGGCTTTACTTCCCCTCTGAGGTGATTGTGATATGCTTATTTTCATTGCTCAAGAAAAATCGGTTAACCTCGGCTCAGGTTTTAAGCACAAAAGTCTGAACCAGAGGTGAGCACTTTATCCCAATAGCACCGAGATTGACTGTATTATCCGATGGATAAGGATTTTTGGTTGAGAATTTTTGGGAGAAACACATCACTATACTTCTACAGACTATCTGAAAATGTAAACTAATGACGAATTTATAGGAAATCTACCATTATTTTCATGGTTGAAAAGTGGTACACACTTAGGAAAAATTCACTCCTATGAATTTGAGATAGGAGCAGCAAACTCGATGAAACTAGGTTGACTCTTTAGTCTAGAAAGATATCATAGACAAGAAAATGTGATGTAGTAGCTTAAGTGAAATCAATATTTATTTAAAACTATAAATAGTGTCATATATTAGTAGTCCATATAAAGTAAATTTTATAAATTAGAGAAAATCTTTTTCTGGGAATAAAAATTGAATTCTAAAGAAGCAGAAGATTTTATATATGAAATATCAAGCGTGGGCCCACATTTTATTTTAGATAATTCATGTTAAATTTGAAATAATGAACATGTATGCTGTCATCTAGAATCTGATTTGGTACAGTAGCTGAATTAGAATGATCGATGGTTCCAATTAAATTTGATTTTACAGCAATTGTAAACCGATCTCTAATACTAAATGGTATACATTAAATGGTATAATTAGATCTAGTAAAATATTAGATCTGAACGATTGCTCTAAATAATACATTCTTTATGGTTCGAGGGAAAATAATTATGTGACAGTGGCATATAAATAATTATGCCACCTTGTTAATAACATTTTTATTATTACCTTTGACACCAGAATTACTAATAATTTAAAAGAAAGGATAGGAATGAGAAAGGTTAATCAGAAGAAGAATACCTGCATTTGCGGGTACAGAATCCAAGAAAATCATAGTGATAAGGGTATTTGGAATAGGTTTGGTAGTTGATACAAACTAGTCATAGGTTGTATACGAGTATCAAAAAAGATAAAATTAAAATATAGTTAAATAGTAGAGCACTAAGATGCGTTGCAGACGTTTAGAAATATAGCATGTACCACTGTCACTTAAACATTCTATCTGTATGTTATAATGATACGGTTTCATATTCCCCGCAATTGGGAGCCAATTAATATGATAAGGGATTATATTGAGATATTTGTGCAATGATTGAGCACCAATTATAGTGATGTTGGTCCGCGATTAGGCATCAATTATGGAGATACGGATTTTATTGCGATATTTAATGCGGATGTGGACATTACCGTGTTTTATGATGATGACGCGTAGACCGATATGTCCTACTGAGCGCTTGTCACACGGTTATGTGATCTGATTATATGTGATACTTATTCTTATGGAATGAGTTATACTTTTAATGCTGCACACGATTTATTTGAATGATTAAACCTTCGGTATTGAATATATGATATTAAATTACACAGTTTTTATTAATTTACGGATTGTTTTCTGTGATATTACATGTACCGTGTTCTGAGTACTGTGTGCTGTTTTTCTCTCTCTGTTTTCACCCACATAAGTGGCATATATACAACCTAACCCTTGATTCTTGGACCCCTTGTCACCACTGTTAAAACTAACTATAAGAAAAACTCCTGGCAGCCTGATGTTGTGAAGGCTGGCTTCCTATATGGTAGAGGGAGCTAGCCTGTCACCTGATTTTTCTAACACAACGAAGTTGATCTTTAAAGGAAAGAAAAAGTTTTAAAGTGCAATATATTGAAATTATTTCATAGAACGCGTGGTTTTCCATGGCTAAAGTATTAAATGGAAGTTTTACATACAAATCTTTAAAGAAAAATACACTTCATCCATGACTTTTTGGATTTATGAGAGGGGTCCAAAACAGTATCATTACAATGTAAATAGGGTTACAATTCTTAAAGCTAACGTAATATGAGAACTTGCGCGCGCACACACACACACACACACACACACACACACAAAATAATGTGTGATTACGTCTCACACTCCCCAATCTCATGAATAAGCTTCCACACGCAGATTATTTTCTTGAAACCATTCAATTATAATCTCTTTGTATCGTTGATTAGGGTATTCTATGAACGAGAAGCTGAAACAGTGAAAGAATTGGAGTAATGACAAAAATAATATAATACAATGTCATCAATGTTGGCTGTAAATAAATATATTTGAATTTTCTCTACTGTTCTTCCAACAAAAATCAGGGTATAAAATATGTTTTATGTCATAATCAAATAAAATAGCCGCCTTCAGACGATATAATTTCTCATTTTGTTTTTATGTAGCATAGATTATAATTATTATAATTTGTAATTTTTATTTTTCATTTACCTTGGAAAATATTTGTTAATTTTGAATGACATATATTAATAATAATAATAATAATAATAATCGACTTTAATTGCGAAATTAAGGCTACCACCTTTTCTTACACCTAAACAATAATATTAAAATGAGGTTAAACAAAATAATATATATATAAATAAAAACACATAAAAATATATAAAAACTAGAGTCAAACACACAAGGATTAAGTAATGTGAGAACGCGCGTGCACACACACACACTTACACACAAATAAACACACACAAAAGAAGCTGTGATTACGTTTCACACTATAAAATCTCACGAATAAGCTTCCACACGCAGATTATTTGCGACTTTTCACCAAAACCAATCAATTATAATTTATTTATATTGTTGGTTAGGGTGTTCCATGAACGAGAAGCTGAAACAGTGAAAGAATTTGAGTAATGATTGAAATCATGGAGTGGAATGAATAAAATTGAGTTTCCTTGTGATCGAGTGTCGAAATTATTGTTAAAGTTAAGTGAGCGTATAAGTGAAGAAAGGTATTGTGGGGAGTTGGAAGTCAATAGTTTCTTTATGATGGTCATCGAGTGTATATTTCATTTTCTTTAAGTCGTAGCCAAGTCAGTCTTTTATAATATGAGGAAATATGATCACGTAACCGAAGGTCAAATTTAAATCTAACACATGTGTTTTGTAGTCTTTGTAGTCTTGCCGCAAGGTCAGATGTCAGGTCATCATACACTATATCTCAATTGTCGAAAAGCGGGATGATAAGGGATTGGATAAGAGTGGATTTAATATCCACTTGTGTACATTTCTTTAAGTGCTTAAGTGACTGTAAAGCAAATAAATCTTTTTTACATATTTGTTTCACATGATTATTCCGCGTTAGGTTTTCATTTATATGTAAACCAAGTTTATTAACAACCGGCACAAATGAAAGTGGGCTGTCATTTAAATTTATTTGTTGTACAGATGTGAAACTCAATGTGGATAGTAATTTTTTCTACCCAATAATAATAGATTGAGATTATGTCACTGAGCGCCATGTTGACCGAGTGTCACCTATCATTACTGCATCCATTGAGCTGAGCTCACTGAAAAATGAAAGCTAGCTTGTATTTTATCAAGAAGATTATCGTGGTTAATGGTGTCAAAAGATTTGCTAAAGTCTAACAGTACCAACAGTGTCAACTGTATTTTATCCATGGCTAGTATTCGATAATCAGTTACATTTATGAGTGCTGTGATGTGGTCGAAACCCAGATTGATATTTGTCCAGCAGATTGTGATGAATTATGAAGCTATAGATTTGTCTGTGTACGAAATATTCAAAGGATTTTGATAGCCCTTGAAGTATGCTTATAGGTCTATAAACTGTACCTGAAGAAGTTGGCAAAGCGATTTTTAGGGATAGGCCTTACTATCGTAGATTTCCACAAAGATGGAAAAATTACTGTTTTTACAGAATGATTAAAAATTTCTCTTATATGGTTAAAAACATAAAAAAGCTTTTTTATACAAATATAATTGGAACTTGGTAATTTCCTTGTGCATTTATTTTGATTCGCTTAATTGACTGTACAACATCTACTAGCGATATTGCATAGAAATTAAATTTATTATGATTTAAGAAATGAGACACCAAGTTAGTTAGAGTCTTATTTCTTTTGAACGGGATCAATTAAATTAGGAGTATTCACAAAATGAGAGTCAAGGTCATCAGACGATATGGAGATTTCAGTGTTATCAATACGTTTGTATCCAACACCTAATTGTCTAAGGTCCTACCATAAACCTTTAGGTGAGGTGCTATGGGATAGTAAGTTGTATGTATACGCGAACGTCCTGTGTACATCTATTTCTAAGTTATCTATATTTCTCAAATAATTTAGATGTCATGTCAGGGTTGTTTTTACGTGATTGTTTAAACAGTCTAAAGGCAGCAACTCGGTGGGACATTAGTACTCGTATAGCCTGAGTCAACCAAGGGGCAGGGGGTCTAGTAACACTTTTTGTTTTAATAAAAGCCTGTCTGTCAAACAGTTCGAGTATCACTTCATTCAAACAATTCACTTTTTCATCAACATTATTAAGAGCTAGTACATTGTGCCAAGAAAATGGATGAGGCATCTTCAATTAGATAATCCTCGTCATAATATTTGAGGTTTATAGCTTTAATATATTTTATTTTGAAATTTAGAAATGTCGAGAGAAAAATATATGAATATTAAATCATAATGTGGGAGGCCAGGTGCAGCTATCTGTCCATGATTAAGTACTGTGTCTGGATTAGAGGTCGCAATAATGTCGAGCCAAGTATGTGAGCTAGATGTATGATGTGTTGCGTCAAGTGTACACTCCATCGAGATTGAAAGGTAGAAAATTATAGTTCACTGAGCCCACGAGGTATGATATTCCTCCACATATGACTGCAGAAGAGTTTGCATGGTAACATAAAGCAAATCTCCCCTTTTCCAAAATCTGCATTACTGTTTATAGCCAATTATAAATGTATTAATGATTAATTATTATATTCCACACATGTAACATAAATAACATACTAACTCTAAAAGATTTTTACTTTATTTGTAAGAAGCTGAGCTAAAAAAAAACTTCTGTAATTTAAGGGTCCCAATCCTAATTTAAAATATTTTATATGTTTTCCGGGTGGACAAAAAATAAATATTGATAAAATCTTATCCATCGGACATATTTTAGTTATAAAAGTGAATTTATTTGTTTCTTCAAAGTTATTATGAGTGTGTATAACTTTGTGGGAGCATAGTTCAATTCCTTACTTTATTTAATGTTACCATAGCGGCTACAATATAACTATATGTAAAACGCTTTAATAATTAATATTTTGATTAAGTAAAGATGTGTTTATTAAGATTTGCGATGATTAATATCATTTTATAATAAATTTAAAGTATAATGTTAGCTGTGATTATTTTTTGTCAAATCTGTTTTTTACTAAATCAATTTCTGGAAATCCAAACAATAAAACTGGCCATGTCGTAGGCAAGTAATAATACAATATCAGAGTGAGGAGGTTTAAATGATCATTGAGAAGCAAGGATAAATATGGCTTTGTTTTACTAGCTTAAAACCACTTTACATAATAGCTCTGCTTTTTTAAGATTTGGGATATAAATATATTCAAGTAAAAATATATTGTAGCTTTCTACTATATTTAAGAATATCTGTCTATAGCCAAGGATACCTGGAATTTCAAAACGTATTGCGGTGCATTTGTTTCTATTCATCATGATGTCTCCTAGGAGAGGATTTTACATACATACAGTCAGGGTTTGATTTTCTTTTAAAGATACGGCGGGATTTATTTATCTCCTGAACCATTTAACCAATTGCGGTGTGGTTGTTACATTTGTACTGGATAAATATCCAGGCAGGCTTTAGAATTATTTGTGAATAATCAGGTGTTTCGGTGGGAGTCCCGGTTGAAGGGTCAGCCGAATTTTTGTATACATTTATGGAACAACACAATTACTGTGGGGTAGTTTTTATTATTCGTTAGTGTATTTATCCAGGCATTGTTTAGTATAGTAATCATAACTGGGTGTATTGGTGTATGTCCCAGTGAAGTGCCAGCTGGATATTTTTATATATCTATGGAACCACTTAACCGCTTTAAATGTAGTTTTTTTGTAGAATATTTATTCAAGCAAGTTTTAGCATGATTGAATCATGTTTTGTGTTGTGAGTCTCGGTGAAGGACCAGTCCGGATATTTGTCAACAACTGATTCCGTAGTTAATTCTATCTTGTAGGATATCAACCGGGAAAATTGTAGTATGATAGACCTAGGTATTGGGTTTCGAATCCCTGTTAAAGTTTCGGATGGATGTTGTGTACATTTTATCTAGAATATTTATAACCACATAAGCGATTGCAGTGTATTTTTTTTCGACTAGACTTACGTAGTTTTTATATCCAGGTTGGTTTTAACATTAGTTTAATCAGGTGTTTTATTGTGAGTCCCTGGAAATACTGACAGGCCTAACTATAATGGCTTTTGTGGATCAGCCAGAAGGTGAAATTCCGTGCTTTCATGAAGGGGATAATAGAATCCAGAGTGAACTATAGGAGAATATTTATACGTAACATAATATTACCTATTTCAATTATATTTACTACTAATTACTGGGGGATAATGAATAAAAAAAATCCAAATTAAACGTGATGTAGACACATTTGCTTGGAAGGAATGTTGGGAAACAGTTTAGGAAAACGTGTCTCAATATTCCCGGCCAGGACTAGAACCCTGTTTCATCCATCACTGAAAATGGACCATAACATAATTTATTTTTTTGTCCGCATGAACACCGAAGCAGTATAATATACATTATTTACCGTCATATGGTAAGTATAGTGAAATTTTAAATATCTAAGACTCAAATACTCAGAAAGTATATATATATATATATATATATATATTCTTTTTAATTGTGGCAATTGTAATTTTAAAAGAAAGTCCTACCTATCCGGTACCGGAATAATTTATAAATCTAAGCCGTGAAACATTGTGGCGTAAGAGCCTTTAAGTAAATAACATATATTAATTGGTGGTAATCGCGAATTAGTGGTCCTGAACTGTCAATAATAATAAAACATCTCACTCGTTTCCCGGTAGTACTTGAGGTGATGATGCCAAAAACAATTTGCATACCATTCTCTGACGATGGCTGCAGCACTCACAATTCTAGATATTCAAAATAAACAAAGCCGCTCCTTCGTCTCACGAATCTTCCCCATTTGAGAAAAAAATGAGGTCCAGTCCTCGACTTTAACTGGCACTCGCTGGTGAAACGGAAAACTTCATACCCCAAATTCAATCCTTTGTATTTACACTCACATTTATTTCATGTCTCAAAACCAGCGCGTCACTTTTTCTTTTTGAGTCCTTCTTTCTTATAGCTTCTAACAATGGTTGCCATGGTAAACAAAACAAACAAAAAAAACATAGAGGTTGCAAAACTATAGAGGTTTATAGAGAGGAAGGATTTCATTAGTTATTTCAAGCTGCCATCAGGGGATGCAACATAGGTAAACGAATTATAATGTCCCGCCACCTTCATGAACACATGAATTAGGACGGGATATTGTTTACAATAGTTATATTAAATTTAATGTATTCAATAAGTGCATTTAGTTTTACTAAGGTGATTGCCTCAGTCAGCGAAAGAATATCAATCGCTGTCAGGCACCATGGCTTAAAATACAAAATTAGATTCTGGGACCTTTTCTGGAACTATTATTCTATTTTGTCTGAGCTTATACTCCCTTTTGATTTTCACCTACAACCAATCTTTGTCAGGTCAACAAGAAGCAGGGGAATTAAAATTACGAAACTACTTATCTCAAGGTTAAAAGGAAAGCTCACTGCTCGTTCTCAAATATCTTAAAATTTTCTGTTGTGAACGTACCAAAACATTACCGTAAATTATAAATGAAGGCTAAATCTAAAGCTATTCCCTGAAACCTAGTCGCACAGATCCACCAATATGCCTAAGGTATTGTTGAAAATAGGCTATTGCCATATTCTCACACTTTTTTTTACTGATATAACTTAAGCTATAGGATTTTTAAAGGAAAAGAGGCTTGTTTGAGTCTTTGGACTTTATATTGGTGTGAGCCTTATTTTGAAATAACCAATTTTAGAAATTAATCTTACATTATAGTTGAACGTCTGTGTATCAATTTATTTCTTACCGGGGTGCCCCCTTTAAGTGTAGTATTATTTGGCATTTATTTTTAATAAGTATATCTAAGCCTAGTCTTTCATCCAAATGGACATAAACTTTAACTAATACTGTATTGCACTTAGGGACAAAAGCCTACATTGTCTCAAATTAGATCATATCAATGATAACAATTGTCTCATGATATTCCGTTAACTTGCATTTTCTTATCGGTTTCATCTTTTTATTTATCGTTATGTCTTGAGTTCGATTTGTGCCAGGGAATAAACAGGTTGATTTCACGTTGTCTTAACCAGTTCGCTTCATGAATAATTTATTATTTTGTGAAATGCTGCTAATATCTAAACTTTACAACACACACGTACACATATTTATATATATATATATATTTAAATGACTATATATAATATAATGTATGTATATAAAGGATGTATACAAATGTATGCGATTCCTCTTTAGAGGTTTATTGCTAGTATTAAACAAGTCAGTGATATTAGCTCACTCAATAACGCGTCTGCCTGTTGAAGTAAGGGTCCTGGATTCGATTCATGGCATGGTTAAGAAATGTTTATTATTAATGAATTTGAAGCCTACTCTTTAACAGTTGTGAATAAATGGTGTGTCATGTAAGTTTTTTAATTGATTAAGTTTGTAAATAATGTGTAGGTATAATTAGTCAGATATAAGTACATATCAATTAACACGTATTAATATAATATACATATTATTATTAGCACCGCGTCTTACTACCCGTTCGGGCTATACGCACTTACGCTTAATGTGTAATGGTAGGGTGATTGTGAGATGAAATGAAGGACCTACAGTTTAACGTGGAATCCGAACTACGGTGGAGGCCTGGCATACCCCACATTCACAAGATGTCTTGTCAGAGGTGAATAATATACATAAGCCTATTTTTTATAACTTAAAGAAAGTAAGATTTAAACCATTTGGATTATATAAACAGGAAAGAAATGGTTATTTAGTAAGCAAATTATTTGAATTTATGAGAATAAACCCGCATCAGTGACCACGTGGTATAAGGTGCTACTCTCGCTGCAGACTATACTGCCGTTGACGGGTAGATTGTTGTTCGAAATCTCGTAAAGTGTGTTAAAAGGTTGTTTCCAAAAGTTTGGGAAAAAAAATCAGAATAACAGTCAAGTAAAAACTAAATAGATTATAAAAGAAAGTATAAAATTTAAATCTTATTTGGTCTAATATATTAATTCGTTTCTTACCCACCTCCTAAAATGTTCTTTAAATTGCTATATAGCTTAGCATAACAAACCAAAAATATTACACAATGAACGATGTCGAATGATACTTTGTTTATTCAATAGATGGCATCGTCAAAATGGCCAAGGATACACACATCATTGATCACCGGCATCATAATGAAAGGTATGCCTACAACGAACATGGTGAAAATATGTATTACCTTTCTCTTTACAATATTGTATCGTCCTTGTTTATAGTATGTGTTCACATCGGCCAACATTCATTTAGTGAGAGACAATCAACGTGTCCAACGGCGTGAAATTTGAGACAGGCGGCAGAGTCCCCTGTTTAGTTCGTGACAAGCGGAAGTGTGTGCACCATGCATTTTAAGACAGGCGGCTGTTTGTTGCATCACGGTTTTCTTTGCACTCTGCAACATTGATGGTTTACAAGAAGCGTGTGTTTTCTACATGATCGTAGGTATTCGTGAGAGGTTATAAGTTTACGATTTGTAAAAAAAATTAAGTTGAACATATATGTATTTGCTAAACTTGATTTAAAAATAAAAATACCCAACTCACATTTGAAGCTAAACCTTAAACCATGCAAACATTGAAGTGGAACAATCCTATTTTGAATCCTTAATAGTTAAATAAGAGTACAACAATATTTTTATTAGTTAAATTACTACTAGTTTGGGTTATACGTTTATGTACTAATTTTTCTAATGTGTTAGCGATGATGAAGGCAGAATTTAGAGTAAGTTTCTCTTGTTTTTGCGTGAAAGGAGAGTGAAAACTATTTAGGAAAAAACACCCACAGTATACCGAACTTAAATTGAACTCCAATCTCCCCGCTATTGTCAATCCAGTCTATTGCGAGAGTGACACCATATACCATGCGACTACCAAAGTGGGTTACGTGATAATTAAAGAGGTGTTAACCAATATGCTTTCTTTAGAAATGTCCATATAATTTGATAGCCATTATTTAAACATGGTAATTTGTCTCATATTAGAACTTGAGTATGGGTGTCATAAAAAATGTTTACTCAGCAAATCATCTTATGTTGGTCGCCTTAAAAGGCTAGTCCCGGGTAATCAATATAACCCTTCCCCTTCCCCTCTTTGTTGTAGGACAATACTAGGTGAATTATCGGGAACACGTGAGAGTGTATTTCTTCCGACAAGTGTAGAACAAGAATAATATTCTCCTGGATTTATGAGTGCGTTCAGTAATACATGATTGTGTATTCGCCTAGCGTAGCGCCTGTTACATGTTGAACTAAAAAACGGTCTCGGGGCGATACATTAATCAACTGTTTTAGTTTTAAATCCAATTTAACGTGACTAGGTTTAAAATCCAGTTCAAACAACATATAATTGTGTCAAAAAGAATTGTTATGGATAGATACACTATAGTAATAATACTAATAATAATAATAAATAAGTAATAATAATATATGTAATGTGGTGAAGATATGTTTTATACAATCTTTTTTATTGTGACTTTCATTAATATATAAATATTTATATACATTTATATTTTGAGTGTGATTTTAACTAACAGATGTGTGTATAACTAAAATGGTGTATATATATATATAGCCTATATATGAATATATATATTTTTAAATATTTATATTTAATATTTATATACAAGGTGTTCAGAAACTCATGGCCTACAGGAGACATATAGTTTATTTGAACTAAAAGTAACACAAGACCCATATACCCACATCCGTAAAACTATTCTAAAACAATTTAGTTGTATTCAAAGTTTCGGCGTACAGCGCCGGGCAAGCATGTATGTACAAAAAGTTGCATATAAGTTAGGTGCTTAATGATAACCCTCATAACGTATTCTCACTTCTAGATGGACTGGTGTGTTATTTATTATTCATTGTGATATGTCCTGCTGCCTTGCTCCAAGATGTCGAGGTGTGTAGTGCCACGGTCCTAGCTCTTATGCAACCTGTTGTATACGAATGCTTCAATAGTTTTGATTTCCAGGCGCTGTACGCTTAGACCTTGAAAACAATTTAATTGTATTAACATAGTAGTTTTCCGGATGTAAGTGTACGGGTTTTGTATTACTTTTGGTTCAAACACACCATATATGCAGCTTGGGCTATGAGTTTCCGACCACTCTGTATAAGCTATGTATATGTATCTTAAAAAAAACTTTTACTTTAACAATATTAATTATATATAATCACACATATATATGTATGTATGTACATGGCAGCTTGATATATCATTTAAAAGGCAGCAATACAACACCACACGGTTTGTACACCAAATATCATTACTGAGGGAACTACAGGTCTTAAAGATAAAAGCTTTTTCTTCACTCTCTCTCAGTTAACTATTGCCAAATCTCCTCTCTCTCATTTATTACGGTAGATGGTGTTCTAGGGTAAGAAGGAGATACTGGCAACCTTAACTAACTAACCATCGTTGCGAGACTTGTCTTATATTTAAGGGGAGATTGACCACACAACATCGAAAAAATAACAAAGCTGTTTACCGATAGTTGCCATGCAGTTCCCTTAACGGTGATATCCAATTCTTCTTTTATAACATACTTATTCTGTAGCAAAACAATACGGATAAACCTCCTTCTGCAGCCACGTGGTCTAACGCGTTACTCTTTTAGTAGACTGCCGATAACGGAGAGAACGAAGTTCGAATCTCAGTCAAATGTACTGAGGGTGGATTTACCAAAATTGTTTTACACTCTCCCTCCACGCGAATTCAGGTACACTTCCTTTGATATAGCCTTCTTAATCCCTAAGATCATCAGTGTTATTAGTCTATAAGCGTATAGACTGACCAGGTAGTAAGACGCCGTAGTAAAACAAAGCACAGACAGAGGTAGGAAGCTTGGATTGTGTACCTTATTCGATAATAATACAACACCACAGGGTTGGTAGCTTGTATTACGTACCTGATTCTGTAGCAAAAACAACACTGAAAAATAATGTAACTTGGATTATGTTACATATTATGTAGTATTAAAACACCGACAAAGTGGTTAACTTGAATTGTGTGACTGATTCTGTAACAATAAAACACCAACAAAATGCTTAAATTGGAGTGTGTGATTGAGTATGTGGCAATACAACACCTTCTAAGGGGTTGACTTTTTGGTTGTGTGATTGATTTTGTAGCAATATAACACCGACAAAGTGCTTAAATTGGATTTTGGGACTGAGTCTGTAGCAATACAACTCATACAATGATAATAATTAGGATTGTGTGCCTAATTATGTAGCATTACAACACATACAAAATTTGTTGCTGGATATGTGTGACTGATTCTATAGAAACACATCACATTATTGTAACAACTCATATAGTGTGCTTGACTGATTATAAGCGTCTCAATCCTGACTAACTACACTATATTACCTTTTAAAGCCTTTTCCATCCGGCCTCTAGACAAATGCCTTTACAGTTTCTCTAACAGACATTATATATCCTTTCCTCCTTGAATTAAGCTATTAAGGACCTTGGGTCAAAACATATAACTAGATTTTAAAAACAACAATAAACACTACTTAATTAAACATGAACTATCATTGAAAACTCGTTGATAGTTCATGTTAAATTTAAAATTATGGTATTTTGATTAACTAGATTAGTACACAAATGACTTATCCTCTATATTCCTTTTTTATTTCTATCAACTAAATCATTATTTGTCTTGAGAGTTAGCACTCAACCTTTAAGATAAAAGATAAAAATAACACATAAAGGGGTTTAAGAAAAAAATCTTACCTAATCTCAACTTACCAACTTTTCTCTCTAACAGTAATCATTACATCTTCTTTCTAACCACCTCTTTAAAACACCCAGCCCCCACCACCATAATCACAATGAAGGCTCAAGAACAAAGTCACCTCTGTATGAAGATAATAAAACGATATATTACATACACATCGAAATAATTACACGCGATTCGTTTCTATCTCATCTATTATTGTCAAACGTTGGTACAATGCGGTTCTGTTATTATGCTAGATCTAAAAGAAACTAAAAATCACGATGTAATGGGAGGAGTGGGGTCCACGGGGTATTCAGATAGGTGGGTGGAGAGGGGGGGGGATCGTTGCCCTCCCATTTTGGGTGTGGCTGTCCCTTCTCCCAGACGATGCCGAAACGTCATACTTGATTCCGTTGGCCTGGTTGATCACACTAAACTGTATTGTATATATTTTTGCAGACTCATCACGCTTAACCACCTGTACATGAAACTATTTTATTTGTGCGGGATAGAGGGGAGAGCATGAAAAAATAACAAAGAATTGTGTTTGATAAAATAAGATGAACAATTTTCCGATTATTCTACTTTGCACTCTGTTTCGCACAGACACACGTATCAAGATGAAATAGACTTCTATCATCTACAATACTAGCCGTGTTTGTCGCTATTTTTTTTTTCTTTGTCAACCTATTTCTTTTTCGTTGTTAGAGAGACAGACACACACACACACACACACGAACACTTGCGAGACATGGAAGATTGAAAATGCAAGAGAACCACTTATCTGTTTTCTGCCCACTACATCCGCTGCGAGTTGACAAGAAGGACATTTCTATCCTCAGGTGGTATTCGTTTAGGAAAAAACGTGTTCCACATCAGGGGTGCCACAAGAAACGTGACGAAATTATCTTATAGTACATGAAATACTCAACCGACAGTGGGCGGATGAACTTAAAGAGTTTAAATGTGCATTTTTATTTGCAAATATTTATTTTATTTATGTAAAATAATTTTAATGCATGACGTATTTAAGCCAAGTCTCGTAAATATTTTATTTTTGTTTCTTGGAATATAAAAAAAAGTGTATTGTGTTTAATTGCTGTATTTAATGTTCACCCCTATTAATTAAAAGTCTAAATTTGTTTATAAATTGAATATTTAAGGTTCAATAATTCTATTCACGCTTATTATATCAGTACATGGCTAAAACCTGTCTTAATCTAGTGCCATATGCTTTATACTACGCATCAAGACTTGGAGCCTTTACTCATTGGATATAATTAAAATCATATTATATATATTCCACGTGGAATAAAAACACGTATTCTTAATCTAGCTATACGAATTTATATCATTTTTAATCAGAAATATCAAACTAATACACACTTTTTTATTTGACTTATTTGAACTACAACTTTGTCAAAAGGTAGCTCCAAAAACTTATAAACAAACTCAAAATTATATAATAGAACACTAATATGTAAACTAAAATAATTGTTGATGTCTTCGGACAGTGTAGTTCACTGAAAATGAGGCCCTCACAGTCTTCTGGAGGAACATTAAAGGGAAACTCTTAAGTGGCGAATGTGAAATATTATAGATCATGTTTGCATTTTACTATTCATTTATTTGATGAATAAAAAAAGATTAAAATATATTTACAATTGTAAATTGTTGGGTTAAAGAGTGTCTACATCCATATTTTATAAAAACATGATTGGGAAATTAATTTTAATTTTTTTTTTAGAAAGGTTCTACCAACCAAAAATACACTTTATATTGAATATAATAAGTGTGTTTGTTATTTGTAGGCCTATATTAAATTGATGAGATTACTATATACATACTATTATATTAAGTTGTACTATGTATACAGTACTGTATAGAGTACTATATATAGCACTACGTATACTAAATATAATATACATAGGGGGCCTATATATATAGGTATAGTAATCCCATCATCATGCCAAAAAGAGTTTATTAATCTCCCAATAAATGATTATGAAATGTGCGTATACACACAATTTCACCAAAAAATTTACAATTATAGATTTATACTTATATAGATTTTTATTAATAAAAAATGCATAGTAAAATGCAAACATGACCTATTTACAAGTAAATATTTGTATTTGAATCATTAGATATTTCCCATGGTACTACCATATATATTAATCCCAACCAAATATATATTATATATATATTCGTTCATTGGTGAAAACTCGTGATCAGGTTTGGTATTTGGTATGAAAAACTTTGGACCACCCTGTCATGAATAATCGGTTGCCAAAGATGCATGTATTTTAAATAAACTAAAATAATTAGACTATATGCCCTAAGGTCTAATTTAATTTACGAATACACTGTTACTTTTAACAAATCTATAGTTGTTTACCACCTTGTTTGTGTGTATGCACTGCATATTACTTGCTGCCTGGGCTCTCCTCATATTTACACTAATAATACTTAGTACCAAGTCTAACTAACCGTTTGGGTTTTACGCTTAAGTACTAATATAGCTCTAATGGATTAGGGACTGGGAGGGTTGAATATAGAGGAAGTGAACCCGAATTTTCGTGGGGGAAGAGTGGAAAACCATTTAGGAACCCCTCCCCCCGATCGAGATTCCAACCTCAATCTCCCCGTCCTTGGCAGTCGAGCTCAACACGAAACTGGCACGTAAGCTAACTACGCCACCAAGTCGGGTATTATTTACTCTACTACATTAATGATAAGAGAGGTCTAATCCGAAGAGAGCCATTCACATTCGTGTGGAGGGAGATTGGGAAACCATTGGGGAAAATCACGTGATCACAATTGGCTGGTATTCAAATCTCAACCTCCTCGTCACCATCAACCAGGATAGTTGAGATTGACGACTTTGTCTTAATATCCCCTAGTCCATGTAGGCTAAAATGATTGGTATATTTTAACAGATTAATCATTAATAGCTTAATCTAAGCGGTAAGGATGAGAAGTATTGCCTAAGGGAATTACATCTACATTAGTTTGTGAGAATAAAACTACATTAATAGATCAAGTGAGTATATAGCCCTTACCTTCTAGTAGATTTGTTAAGGATTCAAACTTAGACCTCTTCTTAACCATCATAAAGTAATAAAATATCCTGGTTGCCTTTGTAATTGTGCGCACTAGTGTAGGTAGATTTTGTATCTAATGGGTCCAATTATATAGGATGGCAATATGTCACAAAATCTAAGTTTTTAATTATAACATCATTAAATGGAATGTTTTAAACAAATCTATTTGTAATATATTTAGTTCCCGGTAACATTGGCCTCTTTTACACTTCTAAAGTAACTCTAGAAT
The DNA here is from genome assembly GCA_902151425.1 of Timema shepardi. Classification (NCBI taxonomy): domain Eukaryota; kingdom Metazoa; phylum Arthropoda; class Insecta; order Phasmatodea; family Timematidae; genus Timema; species Timema shepardi. The sequence continues at coordinate 474,647 of CABFVX010000028.1, read as the reverse complement.
TATTCCTTGGTATTTTGCTTCCCAAAAATGTTGTGAAGTTAACAAATTTCCATAGCTAATTGAAAAGTCACCCCAGTCAACTTTCTTGCTTGTATTTTGTAGTTAATCCCAGTAAAAATTCAGACATTTTGTATGAAATTACCGTTAATGGCCTCTTTTCTTAGAAACCTCAACTAGTTTTTTATTTTTTTGTCAACAAGAGCCCTTTCTTAATAGAGTTTATAGATTCATAGACTAGCATAAGTTATACATTAGCTTAAGCTTGGTTATTGAAATTTTGTAAGCCTTGGGATGAATCTATGATGAAAGATATCGGTTCATTTCTTGAGGTCATATATTTAGGTAATCGTTAAATGTGTAAAGAATATTATTTCAGCGTTCCCTATGCCATAAAGAGTGGTTGAGTTGTCTATAAAAATGTTCTTGGGTTGTAACTGTGCAATCACAAAATATCTTAAATTTTGCTAGGATTACTTAAAATCTCCGTTGTTTGGTTAAAACCAGCAATAAAGTTGACTTTGGTGATTTTTCACCTGGGTACGATGACTGATGTAACATTAATGTGAAAAGAAATTAGGATTTGAAATGAAAGCATATCACACACACACACACAACTGCTGGGTTCTGACATTTGACGAGCCGTTTGGGCACCACCATGCCATTTTCAAACACTCTTGAGATAATCTGTTATTTAAAATCAAATCAAGAAAATGGTCCTGGCAGAAGTGATTGGAATGGTGTTACGATCCGTTTACTTTAAGTTTAATACCTTCTGACAATTTGAATATTTCTAACAACATAGCTCTGTTAATCCGCTCGATTGTTGCGNGAGTGGTGAGAATTAAAAAATTATTCTAGTTCTACTATACCTATCAGTAAAGTAATATAAAAAGTTAACAAATAAATTTAGTAAAAAAATTGTTTTATTTTTCTTTATTTATAAATTTAATATCTATGATAACTTGTTATTTTAAATACCTGGATGAAATATTTCAATTTTATTTAATAAACATTATAATAATATACTGATAAAATTTGCCATTTAAAAATCCTTTTCAGATTAAATTTTAATCAAATTAAATGAGAAATCATGCTAATCCATTGAAACTTAACTCTTAAAAGCAGCTATAAGGCTAATTTTACTGTCAAATTTTGAAAATATTAACAATAATTTGAAATAATAATAGTAATAATAAAACTAATATTTCCATGATGAAACATCACTTAGAACTTTTTATTTTTTAATAAAACGCGATCAATGATATTTTAGTTAGTTTAAACTAATGTGTTGTAACTTTTTTTTAAATTATGTATATTTAGGTGACACTATTTCATATACTTTCAAGAAATTAGTTTTATTTATTGTATTAAAAATAAAATAAAAATATGTATGGGATAGTAAGGATTAATGAAAAAGATTGGCTAACATTTGTTAAGTAAAAAAACACATCTTTATTCTAAAATGTTGGGGAACTTTATCAAAGAGTCCATGATCTATGATATATCTGTTGAATTATGAACAATATGTGATGAAATATATATTCGCAAGAATATTCATTTATAAGTTTTTGTTTCTGTTCAATTGATCTTTGTTTACCAAAGAAAATTTAATTTAAAGGTAATTTAACTATGACTGATATTTTTTTAAATTTTAAAATTTTAAAAAAGATTTACAAGTATTTAGTTCAAGTTAGTACCTAGGAAGTGATAGTAGCTGTGGGAGAGGGATTGATACATTGACCCACCTGCTTTATTGCAAGGGAAAGGGCAATGATATTGGAAATGTTTTTTTAGAATTTTCTTATGATTCTCGCTTTCAGTAACATTGATCAAGAATGATTGGACTTATCCCCTAACCAAAATTCGCATTTCTAATTTTTCATGGAACATGCACCAAAGTCAAAATAAATTAAATGTCTACTTGAGATTAAATGAAAATTAAATCAAAGCAATGAAAATACAAAGTAAATATAAAATATTCCTTCTCCCAGATTTAGGTTTTGTGAAAGAAATTTTTGGGCAGCAATTTACAACAATAATTTTAAATCAACCCTCTTCAGTGTCCGCATGGTCTAAGGTACTACTCTAATAATGTACTGGGCTGTCAATAAAAGGGATATCGTGGTTCAATCTCTACCGGGTGTACTGAAATTTGTTTTTTCTAAATGGAGTCATATTATATCTATCCATGCAAATGCGGATAAACATTACTTTAATTCAACCTTCCTCCTCCTTAGCCTATTAATTATTATTTAAGGGTATAGCCTGAATGAGTAGTAAGAAACCGTGCTAAAAATAGCTTAAACCAATTATATTTGTTCTCCACATGACCGATAGATAAGCCACATATACGAGTATAGTTCATGCATGGTGCCCATGCCAGACCATAATATTTTCGTTTGTTTGTTGTTTAGCCTTTGCTATGAAGCCACTTGATTTGTATATAGTTATATACACTGGCGTGTTTGATTTTTCTCTCGTTAAATATATTCTTTCATAATTTGTGTATTGTGTAGCTTGTGCAATAGCTTACGTAATTTGTTTGGATATATAAAGATTTTTCTTAGTTTTTTATACACTAATTCGTGATTTGTGTATTGTTTGTGAGGATGTCACGTAACTGGTTCATAGTTATATACACTGACGAGTTTGAGTTTTTCCATTTGTATAGATTATTTGTATACTGTTACGTTTTTTTTATATGAACGCTGTTTTCCCCATGTGTGTTTATTACTCAACCTAGCCTAACCCGGATATAAACTTATCAAACCCACCTCTCCATTAGTAGGTAGGTGAAGTGTCCTTGTAATCGTCTGGAAAGAGCATAGAAAAACATTCACATTCTGGTTTCATGAATGAGAATGCGTTTGTAAAGGTAATAGTAAACGACCTAGCGTATTGAGTGATGCGGAAGAGGGTTCGTGGAGGATTTGGAATGGTTGGCAAGGGAGATCCACCTCTATGGTCTCGAGTAGTTAGGTGAGCAATTGATTATGAGGTAAAAATAAGGTAAATTCATTCATTGGGAAAGCACCATTGGAGAGTCTGGCTGTGGTGAAAGGTTAAACAAATTAATAGCATAAATATGGGGTGATGGATTAAGGGGCTGGAATGCAATCTGATATGCAGATTAATTAAGAAAGATAAAAAATAAATAAAATAGTTTTAAAAATGTGGGAGGGGTGTGGAAGTGTGCCCAAGTCTGCTAGAGGAAATATAGCCTGATGTGAATAATCTTACAGGGAAAAGCGGCTATAAAACCAGTTCAAACAAGTTCAAAATAGAAGATAGTAAAAAAAAGGCGATACCTTAAACACTCATGTTGAAGGGAGATAAAGCGGGGAAAATGGAACTCATGGCAAACTTCATTAGACCCTAACTTGCGTAGACATGATCGGTCATGACCCACTATTATTCGTAATGATAAGTCATTGATCAGTAATGAAAATTTGTTTTCGGTAATGATCAGTTATGATCGTTTTCAAACAAGATCAAACATGGGCAAATGTGAGGGTATTTACGTCAACAATAATGTTAGTACTATCAAAAAAGGTTATACTACCAGAAAGTGGTGGTGTGGCAGGGATAAGAAGAAAAGAAAAATGGACTAAAATTCATAGCCTTACAAGGAAATTAGGTTAGAAAACACATTTAAACCATTTCATTATTAGCATTAAAATGACACCCCACCTCAATATACTGGGGGGATCTACGGGCTCTACCGATATGGGCTAGATTTTTTGGATATGAGATCTACTATATTGAATTTACACATCACGCTTTAAGGTATATTAAAGACCATTGCTAATTTCCAACATGTTCATAAATGTAGAGACATGTCCATACTTGTTCATACATGCCCAGAACTGTTCAGTAATGCTCAGTTACTTTAATCAATAAATCAATCCCCTGTCAATATATGCATCAACCAATTTCAATAAATTAATCTTTTCGAAACCTGTCGAGTTTTGTCGAGACTTATTGTAATATGTCGAATGTTAAAATTGGCCCCCGAAATCCAAAATATCCTTCAAATTGTAAAATTCAAAATGGCTGCCAAAATCAGAAATATTCTACCCGTACGCGTGCACCAAAATAGTTTCCCAAAATCCTTCTTAGTCATCGAGTTTTCAGAAATTAATTTGTAGAAGACATTAAATAGATTCTAGAGAAATACAATAATCCAATATTCCAGAGGTGTCTTATTCAAAATATCTTCTGAGAGCAAACACATTTTCAAAATTTTGCAGAAGATGCCCACTTTAAATATTTTCAAGAGACAATTAATTTTCAAAGATTTCCCAGGTGTGAACATGCAAAATAGCTTATAGTCACAATTTATTCAAAAAATTGACAGAGGAGATCACCTTAAATAGCTTTCATAAAAGTTATCTAATTAATCTAGGTGAAGGTATACTGAATAGCTTCGAGGCACATTCAAATTTCAAAAAACAATCTGGAGGTGGGTCGCTCTAAATAGCTTCTAGGAGAATCTGGTTTTCTAGCTTTTTCAGGAGAAGACCAATCAATATAGCTTCTAGTATTATTAAAATTTCACTCATTTACCAAATAAACACTTCCAATGGCTTTTAGAAACATCCTCGTTTCAAAACTATTCTGCAGGAAAATCATTCCAACTAACTTTTAATGCAGTATAATTTTCAAAATAATTTATTTAAGAATCGATCTTAATATCTTCTAGGAGCATTCAAATATCAAAAGAATTATTGTGAAGGACCACTCCAAATAACATATAGATGGTGTAATCTTTAAAAAAAAATCCATTCGATGGCTAATGTAAATATTTTCTAGGCATTTGATGGAGGAGGGTCACCAATCAATCAAAAACCCTGCTTTTATTTGATAACTAACCATTTTTACATATCAGGTTTCACCACTAAGAAAGGGGTGCCCACGTTTTTCCCCTGGTAACGGGCAAAATTTGAGCACCTTGAGGTCCTGGGTGGAAGGTATGTGAAAATATATTTCCCGGAAAAATTAGTAGGCACTTTCGCTTCCGCTCACAGAAGAACTCATTCGCTGAATTAATCATTTTGTTCAGAAAATGAACGTTAAAAACTTCAAAACATATTCTTAAAATTGAAAGATGACACCTGGACACGGGAATTGAACCCGGGACCTTCGGCTTAGTACGCCAATGCTTTTACCACTGAGATATCCAGGATTCGTCCCTTTAACATGGTCTTTCTTCACTCATAGTTTAAGGCAGAGTCTAAGGTGGACGTGCGGAAGTCGTCAGCTTATAAACATGTGATTATCAAATATCACAGCCATCAGACAAAGTAGCCATTAGCGACTCGGTAGTTGGCATTTTTGCAGCCATTCGACAATTATATATATAATTGTACAGTATTTACATATATTGATGAAACAAATAGCCGAAACTATTGTTAATGCATTTTAGTGGGGATAGTCCCTTATATATATCATATTCTGAAAATTTAAAAATCACACCTGGACACGGGAATCGAACCCGGGACCTTCGGCTTAGTACGCCAATGCTCTTGCCACTGAGCTATCCAGGATTCGTCCCGTGCCCATGGTCATTCTTCACTCATAGCTTTGGCGTACTAAGCCGAAGGTCCCGGGTTCGATTCCCGTGTCCAGGTGTCATTTTTCAATTTTCAGAATATGATATCTATGAGGGACTATCCACACTAAAATGCATTAACAATAGTTTCGGCTATTTGTTTCATCAATATATGTAAATACTGTACAATTATATATATAATTGTCAAAAGGCTGGAAAAATGCCAACTACCGAGTCACTAATGGCTGCGTTGTCTGATGGCTGTGATCTTTGATAATCACATGTTTATAAGCTGACGACTTCCGCACGTCCATCTTAGACTCTGCCTTAAACTATGAGTGAAGAATGACCATGGGCACGGGATGATTCCTGGATAGCTCAGTGGTAAGAGCATTGGCGTACTAAGTCGAAGGTCCCGGGTTAGATTCCCGTGTCAAGGTGTCATTTTTCACTTTTCAGAATATGATATCTATGAGGGAATATCCCCACTAAAATGCATTCACAATAGTTTCGGCTAATTGTTTCATCAATATACTTCAAAACAATTTAAATAAATAAAGTTCTTCTTTCGATAACATAAATAAATTATAAATAGTTGGCTAGTATTTTAATCGTAGATTTAACTTTAAGAAAAAAACGTAAAGCCCGAACTGTTAGTAAGACAAGGTGCTAAAAAGACTATCAACACATCATTATTGAGAACAACCCTACTTATATAGTGTCATCTTAAACAAGGGGACTCAGAAGAAAACAAATTATTTGTATTTGGTGACACAATAATAGGCTTGTGGTGTTCAAGATACTTTTGAATTTAGCTCAAGGATTTTAGTTTTGTCTCAAAACTCATTAACTAACAAATCCCCTTTCTCATATAATTAATACAAGTAATTATTTAATTATTCTTTAAATACAAACTCTGTAAAATGTTAAGCCAGGTCCACAACTGAAATATTAGCATGTTTAAAAAAATGCAAAACACGCTTGAACCATTTTGAAAGTGCTCTACAAAATCTAATTTTCCTTAGTTGTCTTATTTTTTTTTACTAATGGATAGTAGTTTTTATTCAATTATAAATTTAATTCTTGTACCGAACATCTTACTTAAAAAAATAGTTTTATTTTGGGCCATAACTTAATTAGTATAGGTCTTTAAGCAATTACTTATAATATGCATATTCACATTTATGTAATATTTTCAACTTAAATATCCATGGCAATATAAAGCAAAACTTAAACCATACTTCAAGTTTTCTCAATTTGTTTTAACAGTCTTCAAATTCTGTACAGTCATTTTGGAACGAACGTTAGACTACTAAGCTAATATTTATAGAACTATCTAATTATATTAAATTATTAATATATATAAAGTTTATGGTATTATTTAGAAAAAAAAATTGTAAGCAACTATAGCAATAAGGAAAATATTATTTTATTAAACTAGATTTTTTAAAATATATATTAGCAAGTGACTAGTGTCACTAACACCCTGGAGCGCACATCAAAATTACGTGTGACTGAGCCACCGTTACCTCAAATAGAGACTACCTCGTATGTCTCACAGATATCTTTCAATCCTAACAGTCACGTCCAAGACGATAAATATATTTAATAAACGTTTACTGAGCTAACATTGAATGAAATACGCTTCACCTAAAATATTAGGTATAATATTACATTTTAATTTGGGGTACTAAAAGTACTGTGGATAATATATATCCAACCATACGACATCACACAGCTTAAAAACAACTTATTTTAGGCCAGGATATCTAAGAGTAGACAACCAACATTGGCAATAAAATTAATAATATTTAGCTCCTAATATATATCCATCTATAAACACAGCATGGAATATAACCAGTTTTTTTAAATCGCCTCTTCCTGTCATGTTATACGCATGTATCATAATTACTCTAATGGGGCGGTGAAGAGAAAGGAAGCATTTTTGAGATAGTCCATCCAAATTTAAGTGGTAAACCACTTAGGAAATAATCCTTCCAGTAGGCCCAACCGGGATTAAAACCCTTATATCCCCATCATATGCAGACCAGTCTAACACGAGAGTGGGGTCTTAGACCATTCGGCCACTGAAGCTGGTAGGCCAGTGTTGCATGGAAACTTCAGTAACCACTCAACCACCCAGTCGGGCCACTTTCGGACACAATAGGTATTAAATGATAAAAGAGATATGAAACAAGAGAACGAGACAAGCAAAAGAACGACATTAAAATAAATGGCAAAAGCGTGTGTAGGTAAACTACTGTAAACATATCGAGTTAAATAAATAAAAAGGTACCATAAAGCATTTAATATTAATCAGATAGTATTTGCGGGTATGTTTATTTAAATTCACGGAAATGTGACCGATAAAACCTTTCCTTTTTTCGGTAAAAATAAAAAAGATGTAAACCAGTAGCCATAAACAGCGTGAAAAGAAGATATCATCATCCTTAAAGCTATTTTAATTATGTGTTACACATTTAATGGGAAGTCTTTTTCACTGTAAATTATAGTAATAATTTTTCTAACGACCTTCCTAACGTTCTGTCGACCCTATTCCTTCGCAAGTGGACAGTAAAATGAAGATTAGTTTGATGCTATTTTATTTATTTTTTAGAAAAGTACTCTTCTTCAACGATTGGTATGAGGATACATTAAAGTTATGGTATTTGCTATTAATCTGTAACGTAACTTTTTATTCGTGCTTATTTCAGTTCAATCTGAGCATCACTATGTAGGATCAGCTTTATGTATTGAATAGTTGATCCAAATAAAATGACCTCACTATCCAATTAGTATCTGAAAGATAAGCGTGCAGTTTTAACCACATCTGCTAATTTAAGTACATACCTCCTGACCCCTCTCTAACCCATTTGCTTTTCTTCTGATTCAGAGTGGATTCACACTTTTACCGAAAAACAAGATAATAACTGGAATATGGTCACGTGACAAGCAGCTCTACACCAATCGAAAGAAATCATCTTGAATTACATAGGTTACTCTGCTTTAGTAGAAATAATCTCAGCTTTCTCACGCTTCTCTGTAAAAATGGGCCCATTAAAATAAGGCGTTTAATTGTCCTTAGTATGTTTTACTATCCATCCAGGCAACTAAGATATTTATATTATTTGGGTAGATAGGAGGAGTGTAGAGTTAAAGGGAAAAAATTACCCTGATTTGCTTGAGAGTAGAAAACACTCCATTAAACATGGCTGAGACTCGAAACCCTACCTCCCCTGATACTGGTAAACTATATTTTACGAGACTTGTGCCTTTGTTAATATGCCTACTGGTGCAGATTTTAATTTGCTAAAGGCACCGTGCAAAGTGCAGATGATATTTGAATTCACGACAACGAGCGTGCAAGACGGCCACATTTTTAAGTTCTTACAGAGTTAATACAAGCGGCATCATGTTTACCGCGATCAAATACTCGAAAATCTTAGAGAATAACTCAACGTTTCTCGTAAACTACTTGGACAATCACAGTGTTTTTCTTAGAGCTAGTTATAAAAACCTTAAAATATCTGAGAATATATTAAAATTCCCATACTCCAATTAGTTGGCTTTGAAAAAATTGTTTTCTAGTGAAAATACTATAATGAGGATTTTACTGCAGATATATTTTCACTCTGTGTAAAAACAGCTCAGATTTTCCCTGCAAAAACTGACGAAGTCATCACGAGTCGCGCCACAAGTACTGGCGCACATAGCCTAGAGCCTACTAATTGAAATAATATAGTATTTATAAGCCAAACATTGTGTTTGGTGGTTGTTCCATTTTACAGACTGTATCAATTTTTAAAATCTTTAACTAAACATACTAGTAATCATGGGAGGATGTTAACTATCCCAATAATATTGTGGTGTTAAAAAAATGTGTATTATATAAATTATAATCTGCTGTTACATAACAACAGTTAACATCAAGAGGTATAAAAATTGTGCTTTTGTTGGGCGCCACTCCTAGGATATAGGAGAAAAATAATAATAATAATAATAATAAAACATTTACCTCAGCTAATTCAGACAGTGGCACGACGACTCTCAATACTCGTGGCCAATGGGGAATACTTAAAAATAAAACATGAGCAATTTAAATAAAAATTTATTGTTGCAACAAAATGTGGAATTTAGACTAAAATAAAATAAATGTATAAAATAACAATTATTGGAACTTTTGTGGGTTTATTATTGTTTCCCTTTTTACCACATCCTAGCCCTACCTACGGTATTCCGGATAGTTATAATTCTAATTTGACAAAATAAAATAGTATTGTTGAAACAAAATTAATATTTAGACATAAAATAACATGTTAATTAATTCTCCGGATTAGATAGTATTTCTGGAAGCTCTTACATGAATTCTGATTTTTGATAAAAAAAAAAAATTTAAAGTTGAAGAGTTGGCTATACCTGACCAATGAATTAGTCCATGCTGAAACAACACCAACTCCAGAAATTTGATTCACTTTATTAATGTTAACTCGTCCAAAATTCTTAAAAAAATAAACAGTCTAGCTCTTACACATACACTTAGCTTTCCAAGACCCTATTCTTCTCCAGAATGTCTTCCAAAAATCAAATATAAAAACTTTCTAGTTTTTTTTCTTCCATGTTCAAAGAGAAAAATAATATATTAACAAAAAGGATAAAATGTTGGCTATGGACTTGGGATGAAAATCAAATACAATACAGGTTTAATATAAATATTGAAATATATGCCAATGAATGTAAACAATGTTTTTTCATAAAAGATTTAAAATGTTTATTTTAATCAGTCAGAATCGAAAAGCGCGCTATTTTGGAGTTATTTAAATCTTGCCTCTTTTACTTCTTTTACAATCACGAGACCCGCCACTCACTTATTTGACAGATCTGTGCATGCGTTAAAATAAATCATGGCCGACATTGAAAATAATTAAAAAGAGAATCAACAAACTTTTAAGAAGGATATTTAATATGTTTAATAAAATGTAAGTCTTCTTCCTTAAGTCAAAATTCCTTATTTAAATTATTTAAAGCAATGTTATACGTTGTTTCTTCCGTTCTTTTATTTTATTGAATGGATGTAAATAGTATTAGTTTCAGGCCGGCAATACAGCGTGTTAAGCGGTGGCCGAACTTTGAAGTTCTTAATTTAAAACGAAAATAAATTGAACACTATTCACAAAAATTAGAAAAATATATGGAAATACATGGTATGGTGGCAAATGACGTTACAATATCTATATATACAGTAGTCCCATGACTTCTTTGATGCTGACTGACAGCTCACAGATAAGAGCTGATGGCTTTGAAAATTTACCAGACCAAATTATGTATCCCTACGCCAAACCATATGATCTGAAAAACATTTGTTTAGCAGCTGTCACTTCTGACATTCAAAATTTAGGTAAATACCTAAATATTGACTGTCAGAAGTCAGCTGTGAGCTGTCAGTCAGCACCAAAGAAGCCATGGGGCTACTGTACGTTTATATATATACTTATTCTCTGGCGATTCCACTATACAAGAGGCTGCAACTGCGGGGAAGCGAATTTAACATCAGGCCCAGCTAGTCTGACTTTGGGGTTGCGAGAGGTCATGGTTAGAACCCAAACCATGGTGGTTTAACCTAAATTATTCCTCACTATCCCTCCACGTAAGTACAGGTACAGATCCTCTAAACACTACCTTTTCCATCCCTACACTGTTAGTGAGTTAAATTTAAAAGACAAATGCAATCAAAAAAGTTTCAAGCTTTGAATATGGTAGAGGATGTACTGTACAACTCTTGTATGGGACTTGGAAGGCTGTGGTGATAAATGAAGTGAAAACGTGTCTGACAATAGAAAACAAGAAAGTGAAAGATACTAGGTGGTTTATTTTATTCTTATGCTCTTTTAAAATAAATGGTACGACACAATCGCACAAGCTTTCTCATATACAGTTGGAATAAGATTTAAAAAAAAGGTTTTCTGTAAACTAAGCTTAAATAAGCTTTACTCATAAAAAAACACATCATCTTGTTAATTACAATAAACTTTTTTTTGTAATGATATTGGTTTTGATTACTATACATTATGTAAAAAGTCATGGATGAAGGTAATATTTCTTTAAAGTAATATATGTAGAGTATCCTTTTAATATTTATCCATGAACAAACACGTAATTAATTCAAAAGTGTTTACAATTGGCACCCAACGTGGGGCGATTAATTCAATATTTTACAATTGGTGCCCAATCGCGACGCGAATCCTTGAGTCCACGAGACAATAAAGAGACTCCACTGACAAAAAGACACACGACACACTACAAGGCACACCGACGACGTACATCCATCTGAGAACCGAGATGAAACAGACGTTCCTTGCACGGCACACTACAAGGCACACCTACGACGTACATCCATCCGAGAACCGAGGTGAAACAGATGTTCCACGCACGGCACACTACGAGGCACAATGACGAAGAACATTGTACTGAGGTGGAACAAGCTGACCGAATACATCAAATTATTCAGATAAGCCTTAGATAAATTTATATTATTTTTTAATATAATTAATAAGATTTAATTCAATTTGTTTTTATATTTATAATCATTAATTTTAGTTAATTTTGGAAGGTAAAATGGCAGATTCAAATGATAATAGTGACGCTAGTAGCTGCTCTGATGAGGTAGAATATGAAAATAAACCTAGACATCAGTTAGTTCTAGAACAATCAAATGAGGAAATAAGAGAAAGTGATCAGGACAATGAAAAGTCAATTGGAGAGAAGATAGGCCAGAAAAAGATACACAAATAAATATTATAGTAGATGAGGAAGGGCTAGAAAAGAATAGGGAACAAACAATGGTGCAACCCATAGGAGATTTAAATCAATTTATGAAAATGTTACATCAAATGTTAGCGAATATAATAGATGCAACTAATAAGAAAATAGATGCAAAAATCCAGGAAACTAATCAGAAAATAGATAAATATAGACAAGAAAAGAATCATATAATAAATGCAAATAGCCAAGCAATTAATCAGAAAATAGATGCAAATCAAACTAAACTTTAACAAATCAATAAAGAACTAATTGCAAAAATAGAGTTAAGTAAGGAGATTTGTGAGCAGAGATTTGGTTATTTAGAGCAAAAAAATTGACCAATTAGAGACGGTTCATCAAAACTTAGCAGTAAAGTTAAATGAGGTAGATAAAAAAGTAATAGAAGGAGAAAATGTAAAAAAGAGTTTGGTGGAAAAACAAGAAAATTTAAGGAAGGGAAAATTCAAATTAATGGAACAGATTACGGCTAATAAAAATAAAATAGAAACAGTAGAGCAAGAATCAATTAAAGAATTAAAAGAAGTAGAAACTAAAGTTGGGAATCTGGACCTTCAGGTGGACCACACAAAAACTAATGTCAAGGTAGTCCAACACAATCCTGAAAAATAAATAAATGAGGTAAAATCAGTAGTTGATTCTCAGCAAGACAAGAATAAAATTTTAATTAAAGAACAGATAGGTGGGATCGTTAACAAGGCAGTAGAAACACTAGCTAAAAAAATTACCGATTCTGTGGTTGAAAACCATCAAAGAAATCAATGATCAATCAAACAGGTGTAATACTGATAGGCATGGGCAATCATCGAACCCTCAAATCAGAGAAATTATTAATATACAGGATAGGATATATAGATATCAAACACCAGAGCAAAATAGAAGACTTCCACATCCTAGTATAGTGTATCAACAGGATAGAAACCAAGGACTTTTGAGGCAAATAAATTCAAGTTATAGACAAATTAATAGCAATAATAATGCAGGTCACCCCAGATTAACAACCGAGCAAATATATCAACCTCCAAATTTTAATTTTGTACCACCACTTTCAGTGACATCAAATTTAAATGAGTACGACTCACAAAAAATATTCGATCCAATAGGCAGTCAAAGAAACATTTAAATCTCGGATCATTTAAATGTAAAAATCAGAAGTTTAAGTACAGATTTAAATTTTAAATAAGTAAAATAAGGATAACTATAATTATTTAGAAGTAGTAAGAAATGTTTAAAGTATAAATTCTTATTAAACATTCAACAAACAATCTCTGTGAATTATAACTACGTTTTTTTCTGAAGGAAGGTAAGAAATTGTCACACCTAAGTCACACCTAAATATAAATTGTAAACAAGCCATTAACAACCAACTACGGAGAAGTAAAAATAATCCTTTTTTGAAAAAGTTAAAATGGTTTTATTGTTAACGTGTACACTTTAAAACAAGCTGTCAACATCTATTGTTATTTACTACGTTTTCGAAATAATATTGCAAGTGACCACTTTTGTCTGGGAAGACAACAGTAAAAAAAAAATTACTGACAAATAAGATGACATTAAACTCTGAAATAAAAATATATATGAGCAAGATCCCGGTACAGCAAATATAAAATATAAATTTTAACAAATAAGATTAATCCCAATTGGATTTAACATAATCTCAGGAAGTTATATATATCAAAATAGTATAACAGATAAGAAGGGGGCATGATCCCTCAGGAATTATGAAACGGGTTAAGATCAGATAGAAAAGTAGGGTGAGGGGTTGGTTACATTTTGTCAACTAGTTGAGTTTTATGTGAGTTAATTCAAATGATAATTTTAAGTTTACAAAAATTTAAATAGTTTCAGTTTAAGAGAGAGTTAGGAAGTTTTATTAATTAATAGACGATCTTGGAAATCAGAATAAATATATTATTTTACCAATGGTACATTTTGTGAACGAGAATTAAGATATGAATCTTAATATTTGTGTGGGGGGTTATTTTAATTAAATTAATTACATTTCAATAAATTCAACTATATTGATTAAAATATTAAAGTAATAACAGAGTGAGCTGATGAACTAGAGGATAAGATTTAAGATGTCTAAAGAAATTAATTTAGATATGCACTTGAGTACAGTATTACAGTAAATTAAGGTGAGTGGAAATAAGAGGCCAGTAATGTCTTGTTTAAAAGCTTTTTTTCAGATAGATGGGTTAAGGTGGATTGGTTGAGGAGTTAAAGTATATTAAGGTATGGACTTAGCTATGGGCAAGCCATGATCTAGATTATGCAATCATCGTAATGAGTTTAAAGATGTCCCGAGGGCATCTAGCAGCGTTGGTGATTTAAGGTGTATTGGTTGAGGAGTTAAGGTATATTAAGTCATGGACTTAGCTATGGGCAAGCCATGATTAATAATTTAATTTTTCTGGTTAGTCAACGAACCATCAAGGATCAGATAGCAGTTATTCACAAGCATAGGGCTAGTACAACGCAGCCTATGGAGATGTCAGTGATTATAATAATTATGATAATGAGGCAAAGGCCTAAGTCTTCCACTAATGTGATAATTGTGCAACGGTAAAATCTACAATGAAATTGATAGATAGGGATGAGATTATGAAGAGGTTTAAAAGGGTATCCTGTGATTGCGTGATGTAATATTTATGTATCAACAAGGATAATGAGAGCTAATTAGGGTGTTGTACCTAATTAGGCTACCGTAACAGATTTTCAATTATGATTTTATTTTACTTAAGAACCTAAGGCAAATAGGCAACATTCAAAAGTTTTGATCAAGTGAAATATATAGTTAAAGATTTTTTCACTAATGAGAAGATAATTACTCAATTAGAAAGGGGAAAGTTATTTTCAATTTTTCACAGTAGTGTGACATATGATTTCATACTAATTTCAAGCGTACTTTAAGAATACAAGATTGTCTTATAATCATTTCATCTATTTTAAACAAAATAAGGTTACGTTATTATTGTATATTTTATGTACTCACACCAAAATATGTTGACAATACAAAGGGTAGAAAAAGATAAAAGGTAGAAGGGTTTGAAAGCTGTCTCACTAGAAGTTATAAAGAAAGTAATAAAAAGGTAGTTTGACCTTGAAGATAGAACCAGGGTTTGCAAACAACAAAATATTATAAAGGAACTGATGTTTATATTGATTTATTGAGAATATAATAATGTAATAACTGATTTTAATATTAATTGACTGAGAATATAATAATGTAATAACTGATCTTAATATAAATTGACTGAAAGCCTAATAATGTAATAACTGACGTTAATATTAATTGATTGAAAATGTAATAATGTAATATGCCTTGCTCAATGGCAAGCCATTAATAGTTCTATGATAATAAATTAAATGAGGTCATATTAATAAATAAATATTAGTCAAAAAAAGTTAAATAAATATTTGTGGGAAACTTGACCCATTTTTCGAGTAGATTTAAGGTAGCTATTAAGAATATGTAAAATAAATTTTTATTAAGAACAGTTTAAATAAGTCAATTTATATTTAAATTTATGTTGTCTTACAAATGTTTACCGTAGAGAATTTGGTGAACAGTGATTGATTGGATAACTAACAACACATATACAGATTTGAGTTTTAATAGAAATAATTGATTTAATGATGATTAAATTAAACATTTTATAAAAATAATTTCATTATTTATATTTTATTTCAATGATTTAAAGTTTAAATTGAATTTAAGTTACTTCTAGGTACTTCAGCTATAAGTTTATATTAATTTTCAAGATTTTCAAATTACTTTTGAATTCAATAAATATGAAATTAACCTAATTTTACCTAAACTTAAATACAAATTTGTTTATTCAACCTAAAAAATTTATAATTTTGTTCAAATGTGTATGTGAACATAACATTTTAAGAACATAGCAACAACAGGTGCTACAAGTTTTCAGTGATATAAATAAAAAAAATGAAACAATAAACAGGAAATTCTTTATTTCCATGTATTCATTAAGAAGACTGAACACTAAAATTATTCAAATGTGACAACAGATAAATTATGTATCATAACTTTTGTATTGTTATACATATAAATTGTGATCAATGTTTACACACATGTACAATTTATGTAACTTACACTCAACAAATTTAAATATGTTTTGATTTAAGAATGATCAAAGGTTAAATATGACGTAACTCTTGCACAGTATGGGATTTCCTTCTATCAAAATTCATTAAGTTCATTAAATTCATTTAAGATATAAGCAAATGAGGGGTATTGTAATGATATTTGTTTGAATTACTCTAAATTATGTAAAAATTCATGGATGAAGGTAATTTTTCTTTAAAGTAATAAATGTAGAGTATCCTTTTAAGATTCATCCATGAAGAACCACGCAATTAATTCAAAAGTGTTTACATTATTATACATTCATTTTAAATCAAAGTGTTCATATTTTTAATAAATTTAAAATTTTTGAAAATAAGCTATTTATTTGAAAACTAAATTAAAATTATCTGTAAAAATAAAACTTTATTCTTATCATGAAATTTTTTTCAGATACCCATTAAGAGCTCAATCCTTGAGTCCAATTCCGAAAAGATTAAAACGTTTTTTATAATTTTTCATAAGTAAACTACCCTTAGATTAATTTATTTCGGTAAAATAAAGATACATTATTATTATTATTGATCATGTAAGAGAGTAATTCGGTACCAATCTGATCACCCATCAGTGGGCTTCATTTTAACATTTAATTACCCACATTAGTGAGAACACTGTTCTTATTTTAGGTTCAGATAGTAACGTGAAGGTCGGAGATTTAGTCCCAGCCAAGTGTTCTGAAGGTAGTTTTTCCTAAAAGATTTCCCATTTATAATTCCACCTTACTCATCCCTACCCATTAGCGTGGTTAAATTTGGATATCCCAAATGAGTAATAAGCTGTGATGTTTCGCTTCAAGTATGCGTTCGCTTTGACTTTGATTCGAGATTAACAGACTGGGCTAGACAATTACGAAGCTTCGACAAAAAATAAACAAATATGTTAAAAAACACCATTATATTAATTTTTTATTAATTTTTTACAGCTATTGCCTTCACAAATTAATGTGAGTGTAAAAAACTGAAATAATTACATTCAAATTTTTGATAATAGCTTAAAATTTATTATTTTAAGACGAAATATATTAATTACATTTTGAATATGACATTTTGTAAATTATATTTAATACCTAAATATATATAGTTATGCAAAGTGTAGTGTTTTTATTCAATATATAACTTTTTTTTAATATCTTTGATACTGCTTTGATAAATCTCACATTATCCGATTTGACTTTGCTTCGAAATTGATAAGAAAGTGGACTTCCCACACTCCAGGCTACCATCAACCATTTACAAATATTCCTATAGTTTTGTATCAACCATATATATTAAAGAGAGAATGGCTGTATATTCTTGGTCTTTGGCAATGATGTTATTCCAGATATGTCATGGTTTACAGAATTATTGAATGATAATGTTTGTGTCATGATCACTCATTCAAGTCTCTAATAACTGACAGTATATTTTGGGAACATGAGCAATATCGAAATTATCTATCAACAAATAGGGTGACCATGTATTATTTTCTACTCGTTATATAATCAAAATGGATACTTAAACAATCAAAAGTTTCAAAAAGCTTTTCAAAATAACTATACTTTTGCACGTAATAATTTATGTGATTGCATTGCATCAAATGTTACATTACTGGTTTGAAGAACAAACTATTTTCATGTCAGTGATATGGATGTTCATGTGATATAATGGAATATTACATTCGCTAAAGTATTACAGAATCAATTCCCTTGTCTACAAACGTTCTCGTGTTGGTTGATAGGTGTTGTTCCATCTTTAACGTCGTAAATAATAGAGGTGAGTTTTATAAATGTAGTGATTTCACCTTCAATCTTTGAGGATGCTTGTTGTTTTATTGGTTGGCCCCAATGCCATAAAGTACGTGCGATTCTTATGAATCATTTCTTTTAGAAAATTGGAAATAAATAAAGGAAAATTATAAGAGAGATGTCCATAAGTTTTAAATTATTTTATCTAGAAATCTTCACTAACAGATTATCTTCATTATTCGTGGGGATAAATTTAATTGTGATTCATAATATACAAAATTAGAGCAAAGGGGAGTGTGTATGTAATAACTTTGTTTCAAATCTAATTATTCTAACATTGAAACCTTATATATTCTCAAAAAATTCTAAAGCCTTGTATCAGATTTCACTGGCTTAAAATAGTTAAAATTTGTTATTTTATGTTATGCTATTTTAAAATCATAGTAGGGTTACGTATTAGGAGTGTAGAGTTTGAAGGAAACTAAACCGAGTTTGCATTAAAGGAATTTAGAGAACAATATAAGATATACATTAACTCTAGTTTAAAACCCTACCCCGTTAAACCAAGCTATACGAGACTGACCTCACTGTCCTGTACCTAGCTATGCAGGTAGTATTGCTATTAATAAATTGATGAACTAATCTATTGAAATAAAATAAATGGTACATGTTATTTTAAAAAAAATTCCAATCCATTGATTATTATTATTATTATTAGCACCGCGTCTTACTACCCGTTCGGGTTATACGCACTTACGCTAATGTGTAATGGTAGGGTGATTGTGAGATGAAATGGAGGACCTACAGTTTAACGTGGAATCCGAACCACGGTGGAGGCCTGGCATTCCCCACATTCACAAGATGTCTTGTCAGAGGTGAAGGAAGGGTTTGGTAATCAGATAAATCTGTGCCGGGACCGGGGATTGAACTCCGGACCTCCAACACAGAAGTCCGACATCTTACCCCTAGACCACCGGGTCACCCCAATGCATTGAGAGAAGAATAAATGATTTTCCAAATTTCAAAAGTTATTCATATCTCCAATCAAAAATTTGGCCTATACATCGTATGAAAATGTCAATATTGTTCGTTCTTTCAAACACATAATAGGTATTTAACTTCAAATAACAAATTAAATCAAGCTCATGTTTTCCTTTGATTGTTAAACAATCAAATAAGAGACTCACAAAATAAAAATAAAATCGTATCAAAAATAATAAATTCTTTCGAAAAGTGTAGGCCTTACTCTTTAGTCTTTATTCTTTATAATGTAAGAAATCTGACCAATGTCGCCAAACCGGTATCAAGAAATTATTTTCATGTGCAGTAATGATTTCTTTTTTAGTTCTTTTATTATTTCATTTTGATTAATATTATTAAAAATATGTTCGACTAAAATTGTAAATTTTTAGAGAATAAAATATCTAAAATTTAGATTAGAAATTTGAAAGTAAAAATATTTAACTTTTAATTGATAAAGAGATCACGGGGAATAAAGTGGATTAAAATTTTTTTGTCGGCCTGAAGAAACGTGAAAAGAGGATTACATTAAAGATTACAGGTACAGGTATGTGAGGTCAGTGTGAAAGGGTGAAGGCGGAAGGAGAAGGGAGAGGAATGTGGGGGTTGCGAAAGCAATCCTCGTCAGATGTGGTTGATGAATATCTCACCCAATTCCTCCTCCTTAATACGATTGCCATTTATCGGCTCCACGAGGAATGTTGCAATATGTTATGGTTAGTGCGTACAAGATGAATTGAGAGTGCTGTAGATTTTGAAAAAAGAATCTATTCTACTTATTCAAATACTATTGAAGCTGTACCCATTTTTACTTTCTCGCTATCTTACAGGTAAAAAAAAAAGTATATGATTGTCAAAATATATCGAGCTCAGGATTTGGACTAATCTTGACTTTTCATGACCACGCGAATCCAAAAAAGTTCTTTTAACTTTCCATCTGTTTGTCTGTACCTCTTACTAGAGCCTAAACTATTTTACCGATCAGGCTAAAACTTGGTATCTAGGGTTTTCATTGGGTTACTCCGAGGGGTTTTTAGAATTGGATATCTAATCCTAAAATTAAGGGTAACTTATCGAAGGGTAAAAAGAGAAAAAGTAGATTTTCTTAAAATCAACACTAACGAAGTTGATTAAATTTCATTTATAAACATTTATAAATATTACAAACAAAATGGCTTCTCTCAATATTTCGGCAAAGTGACTTTAAAAGCTCCAGTATGATACGTAAATTAAATATTTTTTATAGTATCTCCTAAACCATTTGAGATATGAAATTACTTATCTTTACAAATATGTGGGTCTCTTTATAATACAAATATTTTATATGATTTTTTTTTTATAAAACCAATAACTTTCAAGCTATACGTAAATATATATATATATATATTAACTTTTCGAAAACAAAAGGTAAAGTATTGCGACCGCAAAAGAAAATCTAACCTGATATGTTGATGGATGTCGACGTCTCAAGACCCCCCAAACCCTAAAAAGTGGTATTTGTATTGACGTCTCTGTGTGTTTGTTTAGACTTAAAATTAATAGTAGTTCAAGAAAGGGCGAAAAGAGAAAAAATAGATTTTCTCAAAATCGACTCTCACGATTTTGATTAAAATTCGTATCTAGATGTTGATTAAGATTATAAATAAACTGGCTATTTTCATTTACCATGAAAGTGGATTTTAGGGTACTTTACAGTTACAGAAACTTTCGTATCTCCGCAAATATTTAAAATACTAAATAACTTATCATTTCAAAATTGTAGTACTATTAAAAATAAAACCCTACAGTTTCTGCAACATTGGCAAATATATTAATACAATTTTGTGAGCTTTAGACGTAAAAAGATACTACTTACTTGTTAAAGCATTAATTCTCCAATGCCATAGAGTAATTAAATTTGAGTAAGTCTTTCATAGTTTATGTTGTTTTTCCTTAAACATCTTAGGAGAAATGTTTGTACAACAATTATCTATATCCATTTTAGACTCAATAGTCAATATTTACATTTTTTTTATTGGTTAAAATTTATAAATGATTAATTTAATAGCAATGCGATGGTATCAATATTTGCAACACACAATAAAATGTCGAAAATTTTAACCAGAAGTTGACATTTGAATACGAAGTTTTGACCCTTGTGGACCCAACATTAATCTTTTTTTATCGGTCCAAACATACAAATGAGGACATTTATTCTCTAAACACAAAATTATAAATTTTAAAGCCGGGATTAAAAAATAGTTTTACATAAATATAGTGCAATTTATGCTTGGGTTTACTAGTGTATATTATTTCGTTTCACATATATTACGAGTTTTGAGTAAATATATCTATTTTCAAACAATATATTGAGAAAGTCCGTGCGAAGTTCCGTACCATTTATTTAATTATTTTTTTACCCCCGTGCCTTACTACCTATTTAGGCTAAAAGGATATATGGCCTTCTGTAATGAGATATGGATGAGGAAGGAAGCATTTTGAGGTAACCTAACTTCATTTGTATGGAAATAAAATGGGAAACCATTTAAGAAAAACCATCTCCAGTAGATCCAAATAGGATTCAAACTCCGATCTCCCCGTCTTCAGCACTAACACTTGAGTGATGACTTAGACCTTTCTGCCACTGAATCCTGTGTACCCAATATTAATTATACTATCGCACATCAACTATATCCCAGATAATTGTTCTAGTAACAAAAGTAAAGGGAAAAAAAATGATTGATTAATTTCCAAATCTATCCTAGATTAAAATATAAAGCTTTTAGAGCTATATCAATAATTCAGCCTGGCTACGTGTCCTTTCCAAACTTATTTTTCATTCACATAAAAAAAACACTTGCCACAAGATTAACAAATCAAGTTTAGTGGAAGTCTATTAATAGGGCTCTTAGATTAGTAAATATGTATTTTACCAGTTGAACATGAAACTCTATCTGTCTATCTGTCCACAATGGTGGTCAAACGATTTAAAGGTTGAACTCATTTGCTCCAGCTTACCGGTTTTGGGGAGGTTGAGCAAGGGCAGGAGTACTGGGTGTTTTTTTAAAAATGTTTTCCCAATTTTGTCTCCACATAAATGACAGTAAGAGTCCTCTAAATTCTAACTTTCTCATTCCCATTGGTGAAACGATATGTGGGTAGCTTAACTGAATAGTAAGATTAAACGTAAGAAGAACTAGTCATAAGGACATTTGGCTAGGCAAAGTTAGAGGACAATTATATTGGTAGCTATTCACAAGCAAAGCATTTTAAAAACAAAGTAGGGCTACCTTTACTATGAAGACGTACACCTTATTGGTCCCAGCCAATTAAATACTAGCGTGTTGCCTATATAAGAAAATAAGGTAATTCGGAGAATCCTTCTGAACATCAAAATCAGATTTCAACCTTATGTGTCATAAATGTTTATAACACCTACCTCGGGGTTAACTCTGTCAATATGGTCTAGTAAACATTCAGAAGATTTGTCTAAAGGAGCTTCGATAGACTTTTCAGACATTTAGAAATTTCACATTATTTAATAATATATTCTTATTTTAAAATATGGCTGGGGCTAAAAATGATGTTAAAGGTATTAATTGATCCTTATAAAATTTAAAAATTATTTTAAGCATTAGATTTTTTAAATGTATGACAAGATCGAGAGGTAGCGCCAGATTGGGGTTGACATCTCGAGGGTTTGGGATGTGCTCACCCTCTTGGTAACTGCCCTGACACTAACGGGATAAGAGGCTTCCCAACCCTACTTGCGTAGTGTTCCTCGTCCAGTAATCTTGGCAGATTGCCTCCTTGTCGCAGTCCCCGGGCAACCTCCGGAATGTTTGAACCAAAGGGTGGATAAACCTCTGATGATGCCTGTGTGGGAGTAAATGGGGTTAGGGTGGCCCCCCACTCATCACACATTAAGCGGTTGTTAGCTAGTAACTTCCAGGAAAGCTGGTAAAGCAACCTCTATGAGGTTTAATTGAGCAGCACAGGTTGAAAACCCCTTTTTAATGTGGTTCCTGTGGCTAGGTGTCTGGCCTCCTCCAAGGGGTTAACGCTCCTTCTTTAGAGTCCAGCAATCATAGAAGGAGGAGCCTAATCCTTCCACCAAGGGAAACCAACCAATGTTGGGGTTTTTCCCATTTGTTTGGGGAGATGACAGGGATCTTTGGTGAGCACAGGGGTCATCAGTTCCTCAATTTATCCACTGTGAATCTAAAAGTGCCTGGCAACGATTGAAGGACACATCCATGATGGATTAGAATCGCTTCGTAAGAGGTTTTTGTTATCCAGACAATTAAATGCCGAATCCTGACTTTGCAATTGATTTTACACTTTGAAAATACTTTGACTTATATATGTTAGACTAGTTACGTGGCGGTGTCATTAATGCATGATAAGGTCCCCACACACTAACTGTTTGTAGCAAGTACCTTCGAGGAAAATTGGTTAGGCCACTCCCACGAGGTCCCCGATGGGTACCTTGGATAAAAAAAGCCTTTTGGGATGATTTATAAGGCTAGGCACCAGACTTCCTCTGAGGGCATAAACAGGGTGACTTAAGTAAAAGCATTTTTTAAGGTGTTTCCTAAGATCGAGATTTGATTCCCAGTAGGGCAATCAAGACTAAAGGCCTATTTGAGTAAGAGCGATTCCTAAGTTGTGCCTTAACACATTGACGTGTGAACCCAGTATACAAGGAAGGAGGAGCCAACTCCTCCCGCTAATGGAAGAAGTTAGGCAACGGTGGGGTGGGTGGTGTTGTGTAGAGGTAATTAAATGTCCTGGGATCGATGGCAGTCATGGAGTCATCAGCCCTTAAATTGATCGCTGCTTGGGTCTACGTGCATTACTACGCTTGAAGAGACATAGCCATATGAGTCATAGGGGCGTTAAGAGAGGTGTTAGCTCCCCAGAAACTTGCAGCCGCTCCCTACACGGCAAGTGTATTCCCCTTTGAAAAGTATTTGATTTATATTAGATGTATGACTAGAAACGTAGATATGATAGCATCAGCTCACTTTCAACGACATTTAAGTGGAAAAGTATGATATTCAACATCAAAATAAAAGTTAAATATCGTAGCTCTAGCTTTCTTCAAACAAATATTTACTTTAAGTAAGTTAACTAAAAATTATTGTTTTTAAATGATTTTAGCAGGTTCTCGAGGTTTCAGTACTTACAAACCCATGATAAATACTGCAGCGATAGTATTTTCCATTAAGTAGTCAGCCCCCGTAATAGCGGGAACTTATAATGTAGATCAAAGAGAATAACTTCTTCTAATACAATATGCACTTAATTATTAAGTGTTATAGTAAATTCTGGTTCACTAGGAGATAATTAGACGTACTAATGACATAAATGTATTTAAAAAGTCTCAGGTGCGGCCACGCAATAAAGGCAATCTGAAAATAGCTTTAAGCGTTGACCTAAGGCTACTAGGAATCTACAAATTTAAATATTTTTTATTATGTGATAATTTATAGTGGAGCATTAGCTGGAATAATTTTAGTGCAACTTACAGCTATTAAGTCATTATAACTAATTGCTCAGAGGTTTTAACTACCTGTAAAATCAACAGAAGAAATGTGCCAGATTCATTGCTATATAAAAAAAATGTTTTCAGCACCAATTAAGACAACAATGGAACCCAATGAAATATATGGAATCTAGACAGACAATAATACTATAATAAAGTTTCTTATCATTTAATAGTAGCCTGGAATCTTCATCAAAGGAAGAAAATAAGACCAATGGAACCATTTTAAAATTATAAAAGAAAATGGGTAAAAGGCAAAGTACACATAATATTTGTTACTCATTTATTGGAACTACTATTTATACGAATCTCTTTTATATAGAATAAATATGTTTAAGTTAAACACTATTTGATTGCCAAAATATATGGCAAATTTATAACTTTTCAATGAATTTTATTTTCTTGAGAACAGATTGACAAAAAATAATAGTAAAAATATATAATAAAATGATTAACGGGCAAAAGTTTTAAAACACAAAATATTTACAAAACAAATTTAATGATACGAATTGACGTAAAATCACCCCAAAGATTATGAAAAGAATATCCATATAACCTGAATGGGTAGTGAAAAAAATATAAAGCTAAATTCTATATCTTTGTATAAAATATTAGCTTTTTTACTTTAAAATGTACATAATACAGTAAAAAAACAACTTGAATGCAAGTAGTGAGTTTGAATTAGGTCCTGTTCTAGAACCATATTATTAATCTGACACAAAAAATAATGGTGTCAATTTACTATGATTTATGATCTGTGAAAAGTTTGCGTAACACCTACAGACAAACAACTCCATAGGTTAAACTTACTTTGCGTTGTTTTTTAGTATAAAGGATAAAATAATTAAAATCCATGTTTCATAGACATGAAGATCAACAATTGCTATTTCATCAAATATAATATTTTATATTGGTTGAAAAAGGAAATTTGAGCTGTTGAGTTCAATTTATTGAAATGCATCGCCAAGAACTACCCAGATTCAATGAAACGTGGTGTTGAATGATAAAACATTTTCACTGATCCCAATTTCATTGCTGTCAAGGAAATAATGCAGAAAATTTATATTTAAATTCCATTTCTGGCGTAATCGTTTATTTAATTTCCAGGTTAATCTGCAGGGAGATTAGTTATCAAGGGTCCAGTGTGTGTTAAAACCTTTAAACAAACTCTGTATATGATGAAGCTTGATAAGGCTTTGTGGCGTTGATAAGCTATGTCAACGTGCAGCCCCTAAGTTATTATGTTCAGCCCCCCAGCCCAAAATGAAATGCTTCATAGTTCAGAAATAAAAAATAAATTGATCCACCGTAGCTAGCTTAAATGAGCACTATTTTCCTTTTCTATTAATAATATATATTCTTTCAGATTAATTCATTGTATAGTGTTACTTGTTTAATGTATGTATGTATGTATGTATGTATGTAGGCCTATGTATGTATTTATGTATGTATGTATGTATGTATTTATGTATGTATGTATGTATGTATGTATGCATGTATGCATGTATGTATGTATGTATGTATGTATGTATGTATGTATGTATGTATGTAGGCCTATGTATGTATGTATGTAGGCCTATGTATGTATGTATGTATGTATGTAGGCCTATGTATGTATGTATGTAGGCCTATGTATGTATGTATGTATGTATGTAGGCCTATGTATGTATGTATGTATGTATGTATGTATGTAGGCCTATGTATGTATGTATGTATGTATGTATGTATTTATGTATGTAGGCCTATGTATGTATGTATGTAGGCCTATGTATGTATGTATGTATGTAGGCCTATGTATGTATGTATGTATGTATGTAGGCCTATGTATGTATGTATGTAGGCCTATGTATGTATGTATGTATGTATGTATGTATGTATGTAGGCCTATGTATGTATGTATGTATGTATGTATGTATGTATGTATGTATTTATGTATGTATGTATGCATGCATGTATGTATG
Organism: Timema shepardi; assembly: GCA_902151425.1. NCBI lineage: Eukaryota > Metazoa > Arthropoda > Insecta > Phasmatodea > Timematidae > Timema > Timema shepardi. The sequence goes on along the minus strand of CABFVX010000028.1, from coordinate 447,902 downwards.
CATGCATGTATGTATGCATGCATGTATGTATGTATGTATGCATGCATGTATGTATCTATTTATTTTATTTATGACCCCCCCCCAGCCAATTCTATACAAACTTATAAGACCCTAGGTAAAGGGAAGGTTGGACATACTTATCTTAGATGATCATTACATTTTAAAAGGTAACGATATTTAGCTTCTCTTGACACGAATAGTTCCCTTTGAATGCATTTTACGTTAATATTTTTATAGTACTACAAACATACTTGTATTAAACATTTTAGAAAACATTCTATATAAATCTAGTTATCTAAAATATTGGAATATCAATTATAACAACATTTCATAATATTTTAAATACTATGAAAATTGGTTGTAATTGATGTTCTAAGATTATAAATAGCTTGTCCGGGGTCTTTCAGTTGTATAGAATTTCTCATTAGTATTCATATTTATAAAATATTAAAATGAAATAATATTTTTTCTGTATAATTCGGATAACACTATTTAAGTCCTAACTTATATATATATTTATATCAGATCAAACACAAGAAATTGAGTAATATTATCAAAGCTTAAAGGTAAATTATTTGGTACAGCAACTTATTAATAATTTAATCTTATTTAATGTGTGGGTCTGGTATACCAGTCACAAGAGCGTTTCTCTTCTTATTTTCTTTGTTTACGTCTCTAATAGGATGGCAGAACTAAAGGTAGTGTTCAAGGGGAAAGAAACCTCCATTAACTTGCAATGATTACATTCATATATTAAACTGAAGTTGAACTGAACAGAAGCCAATGAGCTCAAGTATCTATGTTCTGTCTCGTGATTCATTCAAAGGAAAATATAATGGCAACTGATTGAGCTTATAAATATAGAATATATTTTCTTCTAACTGACAGTGTAAAAGAGCACTCTTCAACTATCTGATTTTAATACAAACAATATCCCAAGCTATTTCGTCACAAATATATAACTATTAAGATGTAACTACATTCTATTTTTCATAAGAAGTACCTTTTAGAAAATCCAAGCTTTTTTTTCGGAATAATTTGATAATATTAATATATCATTAACTCGGTTTAGTAGTTGGGGGCTCGACCCCCAAACCCCCTTTAGGTTTTCCTTGCAAGTGGATGTAAACTAATGTTATTCCAGAGCCATTATTTATAGGTCTTACCGTTTAGCCATAGGAGACCTCCAAATAAGGGTCCAAGCTGATTTTTAAGTTGCTCTACCATTTTGAATTTTTTTTAGGGATTTTTTTAAAAAACGTTTTGGAATTTTAACGTCGGTTACAAGCTAGAAGCTATAAGTTTGCCAAATTTCAAGTTTCTAGCTCATCTGTAAGTGGGTAAACCTTGATGTCAATGAGTTAGTCAGCCGTGTGGCTTTATAGTAGTATAATATTATTTTATAGCTATTGATAATATCTATCAAAAGAAACAACTGTTGATCACATGGCTCAACGTAGGAAAATGTAAAAGTAGATACAGTATTTTTTCTAGCCACTTACCCTTCATGTGACAATTAGGCTCTATTTTGAAATGGGCGAGTTTTGATTCCGAAAAATGAAACCCTGCGCTAGTTACTAGATTTATGAAGATATTCAATGTTATCTCTAATATTACTGAATCGTTGTCATAGGTTACAATAATCCTAGTTGTACATAAATACAACCCTATCGGCGATCGCATCGTCTATACTAGAGGGTGTTTCGCTTGCTCTCGGTCCTTGAGGGCTTCTCATACACCGATTACTTCCATTAGTTGGAAAGTTATGAAGGAAACTCAGGGGCCCATAGTGAGCGAAACACCCTGTATATGGTATATCTCTCGCAATGAAGTGGACTGGACTGACTGATAGGAAGATTGGGACTAACACACTGATCGAATGGTGTTCAAAGCTGTTTTATAATTTTAAATAGTTTTACAAACTCTCTAAATGCGTATTTTGGTAAATTTCTCTTAAATATAAAGCTTCCTAGTCCTTAGCTCAATTGTGTAAATACGCGGATAGTTCAGATGTATAGTAAAAAGAGACGCACAGTAGAAAAATATAATAAAATGAGAGTGAAGTATTCATTTTGTTCGGGTGTCCCTACCACCAAGGCATTTCTGAAAATATTATTTTCAAAGTAAAAGACAGATGCACTCTCGACTTGAACGATATTTATTATATAGCCTGTGGATCCAGGCGATCCTTCTATCTCCCGTGCGGACAGTCCACGAAGTCGTGCATTACACGCCACATTCCTCTGTCGAGGCATTCACTTGTACTCGTATCGAATACCGACAGTGACAGTATCGGCGCTGTCATCATAAATCTTCACTGCCATTGCTACACACGTGCGAAGTAAAGCCGCGAGAAGGAATGGATCACTCACTAGCAGCTGGAGGCTGTATCAATACTATTATTACCTTAAATACCAGTTGGAGGATGAATATATCACTAACTATAAACTGTAAGCTTTATCAATACTATCATTACCATAAATAGCAATTGGAGGACAATATATCACTAACTATAAACTGGAGGCTTTATTAATACCTTTATTACCATGAATACCATATGGAGAACGCATAACCACTCACTATAAACTGGAGGCTTCATTAATTCTATTATTACCATAAATACCAATTTGAGGACGAATATATCACTAACTATAAATGGGAGGCTTTATTAATACTATTATTACCATAATTACCAATTGGAGAGTGCATATATCACTCACTATAAACTGAAAGCTTTATTAACACTATTATTACCATAAATAACAATTGGAGAACGCATGTATCACTCACTATAAACTGTAGGCTTTATTAACACTATTATTACCTTAAATACCAATTGGAGGACGAATATATAACTCATCATAAACAGAAAGTTTTATTAGTAATATTATTACCATAAATACCAATTGGAGGACAATATATCACTAATTATAAACCGTAGGCTTTATTAACACTATTATTACCTTAAATACCAATTGGAGGACAATATATCACTAACTATAATCTGGAGGCTTTATTAATACCTTTATTATCATAAATACCAATTGGAGCACAATATATCACTAACTATAAACTGGAACCATATTAACCCTATTATTACCATAAATACCAATCGGAGGATGAATATATCACTCACTGTAATTATTATTAATTATATCAACTGGAGGATGAATTGATCACACACCAGCAGCTGGATACGTTATCAATATATATGTATAGATAAATATATATATATATATATAAACATATTTAGCCTCACTTCTCACTACCTGTTTGGGTTATATGCTATTATCAATATTATTATTATTACTATTACTATAATACCAATTGGAGGAGGAATAGAGCTTCCACCCTAAAGACCAATGCGTACAGGAATGAATCATTCCTTATGAACTGGAGACTTTATAATATTTGTATACTGTATATAGGCTTCCGTACCAATTTGAGGAGGATTTATAAATTCATTTGAAATGAAGGATTTATTTTTATTTATTTTTACCCCTGCCAATACTAATTTAAGAATGGATAAATCATTCACCAACAATTAGATGACATATTAATATTATCACTTATCCACAGTACTAAAAACAATCTAGTTCAACTATTTAAGTCCCGCTTCGGTGGCCGCATGGTCTAGCGCACAACTCTCGCAGTATACAAGACTGCAGATAACAGGGAGTCCGAGATTCGAATCTCGGTTGGTTGTACTGAAGGTGGTTTTCCCAAAATAGTTTTCCACTCTTCCTCTACTCAAATGCTGTTGCAGTTCTTATAAAATAATACCTCCCCCAAGCCCTATGGCCATTAGCGTAATTAGTAGACAAGCGTATAAACTTATGCTAAAAGAAACTATTCATGAATTCCAATTATTCGTAAGAAAAATATTTTCAGTTATTACTGTAAGGTGTCTGGACCCCTAATAATATTGTCGAATTTCATGCGAACAGTTTTTTTTAGAAATCCCAAATATAGATTTTACCAAATTATTACTTTTTTATATATTGATAGTAAATATCAAAGGTTACAGCAGCATATCCCAAGACTTGGCGTATGAATAAGTGAGATTATATTTGTTATATTTTATAACTGTCAGGCAAAGTTCTTCCCATGATAATGTGTCTGTTCTAGAAATTTTGTTTTGGATGCTGACATAATAAACTTTCTAGTCATCATATCCAGGGGAAAAAAGACCACAGTCATATTTATTGATTGTCAAAAGCGCAGGGTTTTTAGTGAAGAAAAGACTATAAATTTACAATTTTGTGGAAATCCACACCCAGGATATCTGATTGGAATTTTAGTATTAATCTCCCTCCTCACTGAGCATAAAGTGTATTGAATGTCTGACTCCGAACACCATGGAGCTACTGGTGATATGAATAATTGAGTTATCTAGAGAGTCTAGGTAAAAAAAAAACAATGTTTGCTTATTTGTCGTGTTTTAAATATATGAATTGGACCAAGCTCGTATAAAATAATTCCCTCCCCTTAGAAACTAGTTTTAACCCTTCCTCTACCCCCACTATAATCAATTTTACTTAAAATAGGCGTGGCTGAATTCACACTGAGCACATGCTGATTAAGAGAAAAACCTTTAGCTTCTACAACTAGATGACCTGTTTTGCACTATCACCTACAGAACAAAATAAAATAGAAATATAAGTCTGGTTCAGATATTCAGTGTTAACGTTTTCAACAAGACAAGCGCTATAGAATATAATCATGGAAAAGTAACGACTGTTTTTTTTTCTTCACTGTGATTCTCTTTGCGTTTCCCTATCCGTCTGGGCTATACGAACTTAATTACACATATTAATGTGGTAGGAATGCATAATTTAGAAAACTTGTGCACTCATTTGCGTGTAGAAAGTGTGTAAAACCTTTTCTTAGAACACCCTAAATTCACCCGGTTGGTATTCAAACCCCCGCCTCCTTCTCATAAACCAACTTGAATAATTGAGCTTGACGCTTAGTTCGTGTGCCCACCAGTACAGGTCCAAGCATTTGTTGAATATGAAGATATTTCTACACCGAAAGTTATAATTTCATTTTTCAGGTTCGGAAAATCAGTGAAAAAAACATTGCTTTTCACACACGCTTATTTTGACTGAGGCAAAGAGTAATAATTTAGAGAGAGATATCGATGACCTGGCGGTCTAGGGGTAAGGTGTCAGACTTCTATGCTGGCGGCTGGGGTTCAATCCTCGGTCCCGGCAAAGATTTATCTGATTTCCAAACCCTTCCTTCACCTCTGACAAGACATCTTGTGAATGTGAGGAATGCCAGGCCTTCACCGTGGTTCGGATTTTACGTTAAACTGTAGGTCCTCCATTTCATATCACAATCACCCTACCATTACACATTAGCGTAAGTGCGTATAACCCGAATGGTCGTAAGACGCGGTGCTAATAATAATAATAATAATAATAATAATAATAATAGAAAACGATGTTTGGGGGCGAAGGGATTGGGTATTGACAGTAAAACACAAGTGAGACAAAAACTTTAAAACATAATCTGAGACAGTCATACCAGTTATACAGTTTAGTTCTTACACCCTTTGTTTTTAACAGAATTATAATGAAACAACTTGTTATATCTGATAACATGTACACAGAAGAATGAAGGAAATAATCCAATGAACCCGGATTGGATTAGCCATTACGTTTCGGGTGTAATTTCTCACTAAACTTACTTACTGCCAACCTACCATAATATATTAGTTATTTGACTGATTTACGTAAATAATGAAATAAAAATCTTTTAAAATACGCTATAAAACGTATTTCTAAATATTTGGTTTTATTAAAAGTTATGTTAAATTAATACTTTCTAATCAACAGTAATCTATAGTAAAATTTTCCTATTAATGAGATATATGTCATATAGAAAAATTTTCTAGCAAGCAAATACTTTCACGTATCCATACGTCACGTAGTATGATTTACAGCTGTTTACAGCCAATATAATATGGTTATTACTAGTTAAAGTTGTACCTAAATATCAAAACTCATTAGTCCTGTAAAATGATATGTTGTTCGCACTAAGTAATCTCTAAATCATCTTCCCCGATCCGTGCTTTCTTTGTGATCATACACTTAGTCTTCTCAGTGCTCATTCTAAACCTATCTCCTTATCAACCTCTTAAAAAATGTCTGCATATCTTTAAACACCTTCATTATTAAAGCCAAACAAAGCTAAATAATTTGGGTATCCTAAAAGCTGCATTGTACCTTCCCTACTCTCTTTCATTACCCTAATAGCATTGTATAAGGTTGGATTAAAAAGTAATGGGGAAAGTGCATCCCTACATTTCATACCATTATGTATTTCGAAAATATTTAATTAGTGATTTCCAACCCGTATCCAGTAGTCACGTGTATCATTCAAACATATCACAATTAATTTGACAGATTTTTTGGGTACCCCAAACTTAGCTTTTATATTATGTATTATAAATACCTATAAAGCCACCCTATTATTTTATGTATTTGTTAACAATGTTGAACACTAATGTGGTTTTATTTTCTAAAAGGTTATACAAAATGTACTGTGGGTACATTCTTTAACAAATCAAAGTATATCACTTTGATTCCGTACTTTTTGTACAGTTTTAATTATGGGCTGGTTCTTGTATAGTCCAATTTTCATCGAAAGGGCTTTAGATTAGAGATATGAAAGTTAACGGATAGGCCTATTATCCACGGCTGTCACTTTTGTTTTGATAATACGAATACAAAACAAAAATAACACTTTTAAAATAGTAAAATCCTATTAATTCTGGCCACAAAAGACATTATTATGTTTTTTTTTTATAAAAATTAGATAGTATTTACAGCTTGTGTGCGTGTGACTGTACCTACCCGGACTGGTAAACGGATGACCCTAGGGTATCCGCTCACCCACCCACCGGTCTAACCGAGACAAAAGGTTGGCCAAAAGGTGGTTAATTGCTCTTGTACCGCCTAGCACATTCCCGAGATGCAATCAGAAGGAGCTCCTTTTGCGAGGAGACGTGATAGAGTGCGTGCGGGAGGGAGAGAACGACAGAGACGGAAAACAAGACAAAACGAAATGGCTCTACGCCTTTAGGCTGGACACACCATCGTTTGTTTATTGATACTACTCGATATGGAAAGGTACGTGGAAATAGTCCGCTAGAAAAAAAAACACACACACAAGAAATCGAGGCGATCGATGGAGGTACTTAATGAACGGTTTTTTCTTCATAAATTACTTGTGTTGTAAAGAAACAAAGATACAAAAGAAAGGTTTTAATGTAATTAAAGAAATGCCAATAATGTTTGATATGTGACATTCAATAATTAAATTAACATTCTAGTGTCTAATTACGGTTGATTCTCCCTCCCCCCCTCACCTCCTCCCATACCCAACCGTGAAGTGGATATACTAAGGTTATGTCATTATATTCTTATGGAGGGATTCTCTTGGAGTTAAAATTATTTACGGTACCTCATATTTATTTATATTATAGCTATGTGAAAAAATATAAATGGAATATACGTTCAAATACCTTCTCGATTAATAATTATGTCAATAAATGACATTAACCGGCTCGGTGGCGTAGTTAGCTAACGCGCAAGTTTCATGTTGAGCTAGACTGCCTAGAATGGGAAGATCGAGGTTCGAATCTCGGGTAAACTGGAAGTGGTTTTTCATAAATGGTTTCCTATTTTCCCTTCACGCAAGTGCGGGATCACTTCCTCTATATTTAACCATCTCAGTTTATATTCCATTAAAGCAATTTGTACTTAAGCGTATAACCGGAACGGATAGTATTATATATTATATTGTCACAGAGAATTGAATGAAATAAATGCGCATCTACTTATATATATTAAAAAAATACTTTAAAAAAAATAGCTGTTTGCTATAAAGAGATGCGAAACATAAAATTACTCACTTTATTTTAAGTAAAAAAGCCACCCGTGGCAGATTAAAAAAAAAATCTTTATCGCATGCATTTAAAGAAAAATCTGATTATTTGATAGCCAGTCTTGTGAAAAGGAGGAAATGTCATTTGATGTATGTAAAAACCTGATAATGAATGATACAATAATGAAGATAAAGAATAAAGCAGATATCTGCTCATTTTTAATGGTTAGTTAAGCCTAGAAAAATACCAAGAACATTTTCTCTTTTCCGTTATTAATTATTCTAACTCTATAATAAAGTAAAGAATGGTCAAATGTTTTCCTCATAATTAAACAACGATCTAATATTGAATAGCTATGTACTTACTAGATTGTAAAGCAATCAGAAATTCATCTACGAGAAACAAATGTTGCAAAAATTAATTAATCTCTTAGAAAGTAATTCTTAAACGAAAAGCAAAATTTAAGAGACTACATCAAAGAAACTCTTGGAAAATAATTTTAAATTGGATTGTAAATTACCAAGATTTAAAATCCAATGGCCAAGTTTATAACAAAATGAATTGAAATTATTATTTATAATATAGATTGTTTGGATAAACACAAAAAAAAGTAGGCTCAACTAATCTTCTATTAATTCAAAGCTACATACTTTTTGGTAAATTAAATGGGGAGAAATTTTGACTTCCAAATTTTCTGAAATGTATAATAGTATATATATATATATATATA